>JAUTBT010000255.1:0-29700 GCA_032361225.1 Lepetodrilus schrolli | reverse complement strand
TGTGTGTGTGTGTGTGTGTGTGTGTGTGTGTGTGTGTGTGTGTGTGTGTGTGTGTGTGTGTGCGTGTGCGCGTGTGTTCAGAACAATCAGGAAGCAATACACAACCTTGGCCCTCGATATATATTTAACCTATATGTCACCTATATGAACGTTTTGAGAGAGCTAACAGTGTGTGTATATATATATATATATGCATAAGTGCTAAATACTGTCAATATTAATGTAATACATTATAGTTATTCTTATGTTCTACAGGTTAATATTCGTGGCATATTCCTATTCTGTACACAAAATATGATATTAAGATTTTACGTTTCTTGAATACACCACCAACAAATTAATTGTGGTAGGCTAGCTATCCTTTTTCTAATGATATTGCCATTTCCAATGTATGAAAAAAAAAGCTGTTAAAAATCTCTAGCTACCTCTGCCGTCTATTTTATTTACATAGGCTACAGTCACGTCGTAGGCAACACGTGACCTACTGTGATTATAGGCACCCAGCTAACAGTGCAACGTGTTTATAGCGTTATAGTAACGTTATGGACGTAATGAATTGGTTCTTTTGCATAGCAGAAACATCCCAAATAATATAGCGTTATTCTATAAATCTATATGAAGTTGTTTCATTTTGTTAACGTTGTTTCAGTTTAAAGATATAGTCTATGCTACGTATTTTATAAATTTATTTCACAATGTTTTGGAAACATTATTTTACTTTCTACGATCACGGCTGATGTAAGCCATACGGAATATCTGTCCACCGAGAACTTTATTCTGTTTGTCTAATTCTTCCTTGGGCATCCATTCGTGTTTTTGTTTTACAAATATGTAGTATAAATACATGCGTACTACGAGCCTGTGTCTCAAATAATGTTGGTAAATGCACAACTATCTCTGCATCTGAAATTATTACTCTTATTTTGGGCGCAGCATTCTATTTACAGCAAAAATAGTTACACCACGTTATTGTGTGCACAGATTTTCTAAGACAAAACCACGTTATTGTGTGCACAGATTTTCTAAGAAAAGCCAAATAATGGCAATATTGTTGCAGATCCCCGGTATCTGTTGCTCAGCAACAGCTAGGCGCAAGTGACCTTTCGCGGCGCAGGTCCCCGGATGTACAGCGCATGCCCATGTCTCGCTGATAAACACGGAAACGAACTCGTCAAGAGGAAGGGTCGCTTTCTACAAGTATAGAGAGGGCATACAACACACAAAAAATGACAGCCAAACAGCAAAGACAAGGGAAATGGTTTTTCGGAGGCTTTGCAAGCGCCGGGGCAGCATGTTGCACACATCCGTTAGATTTACTGAAGGTGAGATAGCACGATCGCCAGATTAGTCTAATCAGCTGTTCGAGTATAAGACCGCAAGTTCCATACCATGTAGTAAAGCTGTATGTAATACACATTACGACAGGAATAAATCGGTCAATCGGGGGAATTCGGTCATGTCCTTAAGTTCATCAACAAATCATTGTCATTATAAATATAAGCATTTTAACTTTATATTATCAATTCACTGTACAAATATTTCATCATCCACTGTAAATGTCGACATGTCACCATCATTACCCGCAAGTGTTCTCTGAATATAAAGAAAATATAGACATAATAATCTGCATATTGTAGAATTCCCACTAAAATTAATATGGAAGTTCCCTATCTCGTCAACCTCATTAATGATGCTAACCTCGCATGGTTAACTTTAATGTCAATGTCAACTTTGCAATGTCAAGGTGACAGTCTTCCCAATAATGCCATCAGCCACAACTTGAGTCAATATGTTGCCACCAGTCTTTATGTAACCCAATGCTGCCACATCCCAACCACAATAGCAGAGACATCGGAAAATATTCTAGAGCGTGCGAATAACCATGATAATAATTAATTCATGTAAATTTCAGTTGACTATCATAATTGTCTTTTAGTGTTAAAAGGCTACATTACCTCTGGGGTCAATGTTATTGTATGGTTTTTTTCTTGTCTTTGTGATGCTTTAAAAATATTAATTCTATATTGGAAGCCCATGGCATAAACATGTTTTTAAAGTGTGATCAAACAGTAAAGTATCTCTCGATTGTGTGGCAATGTTTTTATGTTGGTATAGGCCATAGGGACAGTTCTGTCCCTCATTAATCCAAATAGTCTTGTTTCTTGCTCAGAAAAACAATTCTGTCGCATATAATATGTGAATCATTGACAAAACTGTGCCTGAGTTATAAGACAAATATTGATGCAGGTGACATACATTATGGACTTTGGATACATTGTTTTATTAAACAGATGCATAAATCAAATCATTGTATTATTGATTTAAAAACTAACTGAATAAAATAATTGTGGGAGCTTTTACTCAGAAGCTTTAACATGGGAATATATATAGAGGGCATAATACAGACTGCTAGAAATCATCTATGGATTATTCCTCTAATGACTCTTACCGTATTAGCTAGTACAACCTAGCTGTGACATGTTGTATAAACCAAGAAAAGACCAATAATAATCTAGCAATTATTTAACTTGGGGTTTAAATTGTTATGATGGCGGTCATGTGACTGATATTACATCTTGTCAAAGGGGACAGCAGGTCACATACAAGTTGTTTATCTGAGAACTTTTCAAAATCAGCCACCCAGTCACTACTGCTGGTCAAGGCTGACCCTAGGCCACAATCAACAATCAACCTGAAATGACTTTAGTCTGTGTCCAGCCTTATTCTCACACAAACAGCCCTGTTCAAGAGATGAGCCAGGAACAGTTAGCAAGTCTAGATTACTGAGGATAAAGCCACTGAGTGGCTCGGCTCCTGTCCTATTAGTACAATACATGTGGTTAGGATAAATTACAAAAGTTTATTTTCCCTTAGGAGACTATGGCTAATTAAGGTGACCTCTACCAAGGCCATTTCACCATAGATGGTTGAAGCACTCTTATAATCTACACACCACTGATATTCACATCTTTCTTGTCTGAAAACTTTCAATACAGATCTATCCATTATCGGTACACATACACTGCTCCCACAAGCATTTATGCATATTGTATAACAGTGTATTAATTGATCCTAATTATGAAATTAGTTAAAGCCATATGGCCCTTAACGAGTAACACATTTTTTTGGGGTTAAAACTTAAACTAGATCTAGTGGAGTGCATTACATGGCTGTTAATATTCTTCTTTGTGAATATTATCAGGGTTTGCAGTAAGTTTGAAGATAAGAATGTCAGCACAATGCTCTAGACAAAATCTATCGCTCAAATTACATTTCATACTTGAATGTCTTGCATCATGCTGCAATGACATTTTAAGGGTCATACGCAGTCACAGAATTGGGTACAATTAGGCCAAGCACTGACCTGTTAATGTAATCAAATCTATTTGTAGAATACTGCTGTAATACGAGTCAGGGTATGTCTATTAACAACCCATGAAGCTGTTCATAACTAAACAAATCCCTTTACTACTAAAAAAGAGCCCAAACTCCCTGGTAAGTGGTGACTCAGCTAAAAGTGCTGATTGCCGAGGATCAGGTGAATGCAGTCAAATGTTGCCAAGTCATCGTGCACTCTTGTAGCTGCCACATCTGTTACATACAGCTCTGGGGTATGATGGGTTATTACCTGTGTGCGGGGGATTTCGGTCCAAATGGCAGTTCAGAAAACATAATAGCCTACGATAGTGTTACCACAGAATCAAGTATACTGTGGAAGAGTATCCTTGTTATCAGTTTGAGTTTCAGTTTATATTCGCGATCCTGTGAAACCAGATTCCAGCTTTTAAGTAGTGTAGGGTATTATTAATGAAATACAGTAATAAGAATATGTTGTCAATCACAGGATATTCTTGATTGTTGAATTTTTAAGCAGACTTCTGTGCATACACTGTGTACAGTATACAGCTAAAGATTATTGTAAAGAAACATGATATTTCTCCTATAACATTAAATGAAAGGAAAGCTGAAATGATATAGTTTTTGAGATCATGGTGAATTGCTGTAGGTTAATTGTAATTCAGCAATTCCATAATGGCAAATATCTTCTACAATATGTGTAGCAATATTCAAATCTACAAGCAAGCAAAAATATTTTAAAAAAAATCTTCTTATGAAAATTAGGGGTGGGATGGGTAGTAATGAAAAGGTAGAACATTGGACTTCAGGTCTTGTCCCAGGGACCAGCATCAATGTTTGTGAGAGTTACCTTTCTGACGTGTGATCATGATAGGATGCACTGTCTGTACTGTGGCAATGCAGTAATCATCCTTGATCTGTCAGTATCTTTCATCACGTATTGGTGAAAGATTCCCACTGTGACGTAAAACAATAATTCACTTACTGTCAGTACCAGCAGGTGCTCGCAGGTTTACTGCAACATTCAGCGCTATTAATAAGGACATGTTTTCAACTTAAACAGACTTCTGTACACACATTTTGTACAATAAAGAAACATAATATTTTGCCTAAAACATCAAGTTAATGGAAAGCTAAACTTGATGTTAATTTGATGATGGTGAAATTCTATTGCAATGTGATTCAGTATTTCCAAAATGGCAAATGTTTTCTATTCTTTTAAACCTTTATGAAAAATCTTTTTGGGCGGTTTATTTACAGTATGTTTCTGTGATTATTTTTAGGTTACAGATGATATTTTGTTCATTGCTTTTTAAATAGATTGTAGGTTGTGAAATGAATTGTTAAACAATATTTTAAAGGACTCGTACACTTTGCTGTGGGTTTGACAAATATAGTGTGATTTTACTAATGCCTATTTTTATATATGGAATATATAGAGGTATATTGGTAAAAATTTGCACTTTCCGGCATGAAAAGCTGTTCAAACCGATCAAAATAAATCCTTTTACCAGTCGATGATAAACAATCAATTATTTACAAAATGTGATTGAGTCACTTTAATAACAACATATTTTAGATTATTATAAATAACATAGTACATATGCTGAATTGCAGAGTCTGCTAGTTCAACTTCATTGTTACATGCTGTTCATTGTTCATGAATTAACTCTCTCCATGCTGGAGGTTACCAGATAAGCTGTAAAGAGCAGTGCCTGTGTCTAATCCTGCAGGGAGAGGGTTAATACACCTTGTAGAGTCAGAAGTCCCAACCCAACCCATGGTGAAGATCTGATAATGTCTTTCTGCTTTCTCATGTTTCTGTCCTGTCCAAACACGTCAGACACATATATCACAATTACCCATTTGTGAAATTTTTTACCAGTGACATTGCTAAATGTGATTTATATTTTTTTTACCTCTGACTTCTGTTCTTAGTCTGTGTCACGCCTTGTTCTCACCCAAATACTCCTATTCAAAATATAGCCCTAGATCAGATAAATAAGTCTAGATTTACTGGAGTAAAGAATTTCAGCGGCTCCTTTCATATAAATATATTACCAATCAATATGATTTATATTTAAACTATTTACTTTCACCCTCTGAGACTATGGAGATAGTCTATTCTGTTAAAATTAATATTTGTCAAGAAGGACCAGATTAAGATTGAGTGTTCTTGTGGTTTCAGGTGCATCGTCAGACGCAGCAGAAAGAGAAGATTGGTCTGATCAAGATGGCGGGGAAAGTTGTTCGCACTGATGGAGTCCCAGGGCTGTACAATGGACTCTCTGCCTCCATACTTAGACAGGTGCTGTACTCAATGCTCACTATTATATACTGTCCTATAGTAATCAGCTGGGCTGCATTCAGTCTGCACTACATTTAGCTATGAAGTGCTACATAGTGCTACAGTAGCCGTTCGGCCAACTCTTGGTAGTACTAAGTAGCACTACTTTTTACTTTGGCTTTTGAGACAGTAGTGTTTTGTAGGAGATAGTAGGAAAACCCAAAGCATGAAGGGAATGGACTGCTCACATGTGCACATGTATTGCAGCCTGAATGCAGCCCTGGTATTGTAAAAAAAATAATTTTAGTATGATATTATTTGCAGCTGACATACTCAATGACGAGGTTCGCACTATATGAGACAGTAAAAGGCCAACTGGCAGCTGATGGGAAAACGATGCCATTCTATCAGAAGGTGTTGGTGGCCGCCGTCTCTGGCGTTGCTGGTGGTTTTGTGGGAACACCGGCAGACATGATCAATGTCAGGTAGGTGCAGAGCTGCAATGAATATTCGAATATTCGAATATTCGTGAATGCATATTAAATTAGGAATATTCAGATAGTAAAACAGTATTCGAATATTTGAACACATTTGCAGTATCGTACTACCTATGAGACCTTCTTATTTTAATGTTACTGCTAAATATCTAGGTAGGAAATGCAACAATGGACATTTTCTGAGTGTACATCCGAGATGTGTGACAATGTTTTTTTTTATCGATTGGGTGATAATATTACCATGACTGTCACTATGTAGTGCATTAGATTATAATAAGATTTCAAACGAATATTAAAATATGAATAGAATACTTACAAACGAATGTTCAAATCGCATTTGTGCTATTAGTTTCAGGTATGGTTAGCCACGGGACTTCATCAATGCTAATGTTTAACCATGGTGTACACACCTTTCTCAGAAAATGACCCAACACATCTCAAAAATGGATTTGCATACTGTGTGAATGTGCAGCTGGGCTATCAATTGTAATGTGATTGTTTTTGTTTCAGGATGCAGAATGACATTAAACTTCCACCTGAACATAGGAGAAAGTAAGAAAATGCAGAATTGATAAATCAAGAAATATTGATGAATATTTTAATATTCAGCGAGTGACGAAGTTGATGTTTCAATAGTATTAAGATCTTCAGTGAAAAGAAAATTAAGAGAAATTTGCTATGGAATCTGGAACGATGTCTTTGCTGATTGATAGATGTGGATTTAGGTTAATATGATATTTTGAATAGGAATGACAGTGTTTTGTGATTAGTTTTGCAACTTTATGATGGTAGAATGTGTGACTGTGATGGAGGTATTTATGTTTCAGTTACAAGCACGCCATTGATGGCTTGTACCGGGTGTTTCGGGAAGAGGGTGTTACCAAGCTGTTCTCTGGTGCCACCATGGCCAGTTCCAGAGCTATCTGTGTCACAGTGGGACAGGTGAATATGTATAGGAGTCAGTAGTGTGTCACAGTGGGACAGGTGAATATGTACAGGAGTCAGTAGTGTGTCATAGTGGGGCAGGTGAATATGTACAGGAGTCAGTAGTGTGTTGCAGTGGGACAGGTGAATATGTACAGGAGTCAGTAGTGTGTCACAGTGGGACAGGTGAATATGTACAAGAATCAGTAGTGTGTTGCAGTGGGACAGGTGAATATGTACAGGAGTCAGTAGTGTGTCACAGTGGAGCAGGTGAATATGTACAGGAGTCAGTAGTGTGTCACAGTGGGGCAGGTGAATATGTACAGGAGTCAGTAGTGTCACAGTGGGGCAGGTGAATATGTACAAGAATCAGTAGTGTGACACAGTGGGACAGGTGAATATGTACATGTAGCTGTAAGGTCTGTTACAATGGCACCTGTTTTTCGAGTTGCTACTGGTGGGCTATTTTCTCAGAATGATTGGACAGAGATTTCCTAGCACCCTGGTGGCTGAGAACTGACTTGATTAGTGACTAGCTGACGAGCGACCGTGTGGAAGGGGAGAATATGACTACTAGTCTCAACCAGTGGTTACTCCTTTGGCTAAGTTGGTAAAGTGTATAGAGTACTGTAAAAGATTTATATTTCGCGCAGACTTATATTACGCGCTTGTCTTTGCGCGAAATAATAGTCCGCGCGAAATATGAAGCCCTAAGTTTACTTATTGAAGCGGACGTATTAGTGTAAGATGTAATTAATACTAATGAATGAAAAACACAACACAGAAGATACAATTGAATAATTTAATTAAACAATGTTATTAAAAATTAATTAAATGTAAAAATATATACTAGTATTAGTCTACTCTTACCACTCAAGTGAAACGTTAAAAGTGGCAATCACCACTCGAGTGAAACGTTATAAGCGGCAATCAACTCCGACCTCGTTTTGCAATCACGTGATGCAATGACTAGTATAATGGTGCCTGTAAATTAAGCAATCTAATAATCTATGTCTACTAATTCATTGTTACTCGTGTTTATCTATCAAACTATCATTTAATTAGCTTGAGACCGTATTTCCTGTCGATTAATCCGACTCATTTCTTCTCATCTAATCTCGTTAATCTTGATAAACAAAAGTCTACTCATGATGTCAGAGTCATCGCTCATTACTTGGCTTTATCCTATTTTCCATAAAAGTCGGCGACCAAATGGATTTAAGTAATGTCCTTCTGCACTATGAGCACATTATAGTAGTACTTTTGTTCATTAGGTGAGTGAATATTTTTTTTAAAAGAAGTTTTTTTCCCCATATTTTTTTGACAAATGCACATAATTTAATTCCCGCGAATGTCAATTTTACCAATTGCGTGAAATTTACGTCTGCAAAATATAAGTGTTTTACAGTAATTTAAAGAATCTTTAAACAGCTCTAAACCACAATTTAAACAAAAATGGTTCAGAGATTACAAAACCTTTTGAGTACAATTGTCAAGGTTCCAGGTTCAAATCCCGCTCCGGGGGCCCCGCATCAATGTTTGCGAAAGTTCCTTTCTGACGCGATATTGTTAGTTGTCTGTAGAATGGCAATGCAGATCATCCTTGGTCTTGTCAGTACCAGCCGACGCGTGCAGGTTTACTGCAACATTCAGCGCTACGGATGTTGTGGGTTTCCTCCTGCCCTAAACTGACAAGTCGTGATATAAGTGAGAGAATCTTGAAAGCGACTTAAAACCCCAATACATTTTTTTTTAAAGAGTACAATTTCATGCCTAACTCAAAGTTTTGTTCACAAGTCTACATATAAAATTTGAGTTTGAGCATAAAGTTGTACTCAGAAGGTTTCTTAATCTCAGGGCCTGATCTAGCAACTTACAATTCTGTTCTTGTGTTCAGATTCATCGAGCATTATGTGAAAGATTCCCACTGCAAGTAAACTGAAATTTGCATGCACATGCTATTCATGTTTTCTATAGATTATTTGTCTTATTTTTACATTATGCATTCAGAATTGTGTCACGGACTACAGAATTACATCCAGTTTCATTCCCTGCTTTGAGAAAAGAAAAAGAATTTGGATCACGGCTTTTTATCCTGTCTAACCATGTCTGTTTTAGAAGGCATTTGTTGCGTATCAGTGACATATTACCATTGCAATGTAATGCACTAATTCAATCAATCAGTAGTAGGCAGTTGTTATTATTCTTTGTTTGCAAACCTGTCAAAACCATGTTCTTCTTTCTTGTGTTTCCTGTAGGGAATTGCATCAAGACTGATGTCGAAGATGGGATACATTACAGGTCAAGGTCTTGGAGTCAGAGGTGAAGGTCGTACAGAACCTGTCCCTATACAACTGCTGCCACAAGGTATTTTCAGGTTTTCCATCAATATTAAAAATAAAATAGTTCACAAAGATGTAATAATAATAATATGCGCATGTATTTTGTGCCAAATCCATGCCCGAAATCCATGCATGCTCATGTCGCTACATTGTTACACAAGTTAACAGATCAGTGTGTCCTTATTTTCCTTCTCAACTCCCTGGGGCATATACAACCCAAGTTGCCATTCAAGGCACTAGAAGGTTATTATTCAAATGCCCATGCCATCCTACTGGGTACTCATTCTCTGCTGGGTGAAATAATCTTGAGTGAGTGGTTGTAGTTTGACGGCATGAATCTTCCACTCATACAAATAATTTTAGGGCGGGTGGTAGAGCAGTGGTAGAACGTTGGACTTCGAAGCCAAAGGTTCCAGGTTCAAATCCCGCCCCTGAGTCCCTGCATTAATATTCGCGAAAGTTACCTTTCTGACGCGATATTGATAGGATGTGCTGTCTGTAGAGTGGCAATGCGGTTATCATCCTTGGTCTTGTCAGTACCAGCCGGTACTCGCAGGTTTACTGCAACATTCAGCGCTATGGATGTTGCAGGTTTTCTGCCCTAAACTGACAAGCCGTGATGTAAGTGAAAGAATATTGTAAGCGGCTCTAAACCCCCCCAAAACAACATTTTTAAAGGTGGCTCAACCTCCATTTAAACCAAAAAATATCCTGGCAGTTCGTTTTTGCCTTGACCTTGCCATCTCGGACCTTGTCACTTCAGGCAAGTCTTTGGACAAGATCATGGAACTGAAGGAGATCGCCGGAGACCGTGATCTCTTTGATGCACTGAAGAAGGCAAAGAAGATGAAAGCGAAACAGGAAGGGAAGGAATCCGTGCCACAGTCTCCTCCCAATGTGTTTGATTTTATTAACAAGAAGCTTCGCGGGAAGAAAGGTATGTGCTTTATAATGTATATCTGTGGCAACATCTTCCGGGGTTCATTTTCAATTTTTGATACTGACTGACATCTACCTTTATGTAATCTTTGATCCATTTGGTCCCTGACATTTTTCAGTTGGGGCAATTGTCTGCAGATCAGCATAAATCCACTGATTTATTTGTCCAGAGGTCGATTTATTTGCTGCTCAGATGTACAAATACTGCATACCTCTGTGCTGATAGTGCAGATGGACATTAATTCATAAACCTCTGTGCTGATAGTGCAGATGGACATTAATTCATAAACCTCTGTGCTGATAGTGCAGATGGACATTACTGAAATCCATTTGGTCCCCGACTATTATGGAAAATTATTGCAAACCTCTGCGCTGATAGTGCAGAAGGACATTACTGAAATCCATTTGGTCGCTGACTATTATGGAAAATTACTGCATTCCTCTGTGCTGATAGTGCAGATGGACATTAATTCATAAACCTCTGTGCTGATAGTGCAGAAGGACATTACTGAAATCCATTTGGTCGCCGACTATTATGGAAAATTATTGCATACCTCTGTGCTGATAGTGCAGATGGACATTAATTCATAAACCTCTGTGCTAATAGTGCAGAATGACATTACTGAAATCCATTTGGTCACTGACTATTATGGAAAATTATTGCATACCTCTGTGCTGATAGTGCAGATGGACATTAATTCATAAACCTCTGTGCTGATAGTGCAGAAGGATATTACTGAAATCCATTTGGTCCTCGACTATTATGGACAATTATTGCATACCTCTGTGCTAATAGTGCAGAAGGACATTACTTTAATCCATTTGGTCGCAGACTATTATGGAAAATGATTGCATACCTCTGTGCTGATAGTGCAGATGGACATTTATTCATAAACTTCTGTGCTGATATTGCAGAAGGACATTACTTAAATCCATTTGGTCGCTGACTATTATGGAAAATGATTGCATACCTCTGTGCTGATAGTGCAGATGGACATTTATTCATAAACCTCTGTGCTGATATTGCAGAAGGATATTATTGAATTCCATTTGATCCCCGACTATTATGGACAAATACTGCATACCTCTGTTCAGATAAGTCATATGGACTAAAAACAAAATATTAAGTTTCAAATATTTTATTTAAGTTGTATAAAAGATTTAACGTTATATACATACAACATGACTAATATAGCTAGAATGCATCAATTGTATTGAACTATAGCCAAATACTTGTAAAAATATATAATAATTGTATATGTTGTATCAATGATGTATCTAGATAATAGCAAACCTTTCTAAAACAAATATAAATTGCAATAAATCAGAGACTAATTATAAAATTTATTTTCATTGGTTTAAAAATGTTAATGACACTGTAAAATATACTCAGGATATTTAATGTAAAGAACAAATGGGATGAAGCAAAGAAGGATGAGAAAGCATGCTTACCAGTACATAAACTCCTGTTCTAATAGTTGGTGTCAGCTGTATTAAGCCAAACAATATGAACAATAAATGTATATAGCATGTACGATGACATTATTTGATGGAAAGAGCTGAAATGTATGCATCTGCCGAAAATTTGATTTGCTGGAATCCCAACAACTGCTAACCTATGATTATTCTTAAATACATCCTTGTAGCTTCTGATGTATACTCAACGAAATAAATTAAGAGCCAGGACATATTTTGTGGGGAAGCTTTCTACCAAATTTCAGAACTCGGCTTGAGGTATCTGGTGCCATCCTTAAACATTTATTCACCCAGGTTCCTGGGCATCTCATCGTATCGTTTTTAAAAGAAATTGGTCTGTATCATAAGTTTTGATCTTTCACTTCTGCATACTTGATTCTGTTGCATTCACACTATTTATTCTATTGCATCAATAGTTAGCATATCATTCTTTGATCTCAATCATGTCTTTCATGATGCAATTCATTTTTAACTCATTTATTTCATAGTTGGTCGTTCTTCGTCGCGTATGGGTGAAAGATTCCCGCTGTGACGTAAAACAATAATTCACTCACTCACTCACTCACTCTTCCAATGAATCTGCAAGTTCTGGAAGAGTACCAAAATCCTGTAGTTGTTTGGACATTCTTTGTTATTGATATTGCCCAACACGTTTACTGGCCCTTAATTTTGTTGCGTAAGTATAACTGTCAGCCTGGTATTATGTATGTACGTTTATTTATTCATTCATTCAGTATAATATAGTTTGTTGGACCTAATATTACAGAATGTCGTCAAGAAGACCTGATAAGAAAACGCAAGACAGAACACAGGCTAAGCTAATTGCGTACAGTGAGTACATTTAAACACTGACTGGTATCCTTCTAATATGCTTTATCCTTTATAAACCATATAATATTGACAAAAGACTGTAATGAATTATGAAGTTGTTCTTTCGAAACTTGGGAAGTTGTGTTAGGCCTTCTTGTAGATCGGAACAGTGACACTATCTATAAGCATTTGGCTGCAGCCAACTTGATAAATGAGAAAGATAGTGTGCTATTTTAAGCCACAGGCCCATAGAACATGTTACAATGCAGTATGTAATGTTGGGTAAATATAAATAGCTATTCAAAGAGGTAGGTGTGCTCGTAGAGTAGACGTGTCTGTTGACAACGTCAGGTATATGATCGTATATTTGACAGTGCATTTGACATTACTTTATATTCGCCTAAAGCACAGCAAAGGCTCCTCGTCCAATGAAATGTCGCTATTATTTACCGATAAACGTACTCTTTAACAGATAAATGTAAGGCCAACTCTTGACCTGAGTGTTTACCATGTTTGCACACGCGGCCTTTTCTTGAGCTTTTTCAAAGATAGAGAACTGTATCGGTGTAAAAAGGTATTGAAGATTGATTGAGCCCCAGCACATCTTCAAGCCACACCGATAAAATACGCCTACTCTAGACATTTAGCCTACTTCTATTTCACACACACAAACACACACACACACACACACACACACACACACACACACACGCGCGCGCGCGCACACACACCACATGCACGCACACATACACATGTACAGACCTACACGTTTGCGATAATTTAGTCAAGAACTGATTTTTACCGTATCATCAATCGATCTATTATTTTCTTTATTTATTTTATATTTTATCAAAATAATAATATCCGAAATTGAAACTCTTTTATTACGATAATATATCGTTCCAGTAATGTACTGACCCTCGTAAAATGAGAATGCACAAATCTCATCATTCGCAACGGGACAGGATACTGTAACCAGTTCTTTGTATCAAAGGGAGATAATCAAACCCAAAATCTCTCTTGTACAATCTCGCTAATTCAATGTTGCTAGGAAGCAAGATGGCGGTGTTCTGATGCTAAAAGTGACAACCAAGAACTCTTCTCATAAAAAGCAGCTTTATTGTATAGAAAATAACTAACCCGTGCATCTTATTTAACAATGAATAGCAAGCTCACTTCGAAGACATCAAAGAAGGAACGCCCAAAGTCCTCTGGTGTGTTCAGTTTATTTTTTATTCTAAATTCAAATCAGAATTTCTGCAATTTATAATTATTGTTATGACAGACATGTCATCATGTTGTTTGTAAGTCGTGTAATTCCGACTCCTAGTCTCATCTGGCGGCCTGGAAATATTTTATTTCCATTATGGTTAATCTCAGATCGACATCAAGGTATTCCCATATGAAAAACATTGTTTTCAAGCTAAAATTAGGGAAATTCAACAAAATGTCCTGGATGTTTAGGAGAGAGTTGTCCATTTGGGAAAATACATATGCAGGGTTAAGGCAGAATTGTCAGTGAATCGATCGGTAATCTTATCCATGCCTGCCCCTTGTTTATTTATTTTAAATTAAATGCAATTGAAAGCGTGAACAGGATTCTGATGTATTCTTTCTCCATTCAAATGCACTCGTCAGACCGTATCTCTATGATGCCAAAAAGAAATGTAAATAAAATATATACAAAACTGCACCTAGCTACCGCAGCTAACCCAATAAAATCATGTTTTTTTATCATAAAATCAGATGTCACGTATATATGATATCATCACTTTCATTACCTCCAATCTTTTCAACATTCAATGGGAAGGAAAATGTCCCTGAAATTTAAATACTGTAATCATAATATGTTAGCATCATTAAAGTTTAACAACTGGTGGATTATCGACCGATTAGCGTCATATTCAGAAAATAATTTTAGCGATTTCTTCATATACGTTTGTCTTCAATTGCCAATGTGTAACACTGTTGGTAATGAATAGTACCAACAATAACTAATTGCACATGTATAGCAAATACCTTCTCGGCATGAAAACAGGAAGTTCTTAAGACCAGTCAACCACCCCACAATAATGCATAGGTAAATAATATAATTCTACTTTTGTTGATAGATAGGACGGCCTATTAGTTTGTTTTTACAAACATAACCAGGTAACTATATTATCATAATATACTCATGAAACCTAAATTGCCTAAATTTAGTGCCAGCTTAAAATGTGACCATGTGACAGATGTCAACCACCATATTGGATCGATTACTGTTGATATTACCTATCTAAAAAGGTTATTTATATTTATTTAATATGTTCCTTTACTATATATATATATATTACGAAAATTACCCTTGAGGTGAAGGAAATTCCTGGTAATACTAAATAGTGTATTTACCTATTGCAACTATATATATATATATATATTGTTTATCACAATTTTGTTTTGTATTTTATTTGTGTTGTATTTGATGCTATTATGCAAGGAAATTACACACGAACAACATCAGTTTTATAACAACATAATATTGAAATGCCTACATGCTAACATTTTATAATTTACAGTATATATTTTTACGTGCAACATATCTAAACTTCCATCTCAGGTATATAATCTTCTGAGTGCATTCTCTACTGTGTCATTTATAACTTGTATAAGTTACGAAAATTACCCTTGAGGTGAAGGAAATTCCTGGTAATACTAAATAGTGTATTTACCTATTGCAACTGTCTGTGATTTCAATTAGGCCATAGTTATTTGATTACCTGGTTTACAGTTTTGTATGTGATAATTTTGGCTCTAGCGGTCGAAAATATAAATAAATTTGATATTTTGGCCAGTTAGTCGGGTCCAATATAATAATAATTAGAGTTTATGAATGGTCGGTTGATAGAAAATAAACATACTTGATAAATATAATTGTAAATAATTCTTGAGCAAGACTTAGTATGTGCTTGCTAATTAGCTTCCACCTACATTGGCAGGTTAATAATAATTATAAGTATATTTGCAATGTACCCAACCTACATTGAAATAATGCTTGAGGTGCTACAAAAAATTTAGGTTCAGTTGGTTTTAAGTGTTCACAAAATCTCAAAAATGCCTGAAATCTCCAGGTCCTTAACCAAAACTCCCATAGTAAGGTTATGATGTTGGTCGGAAAAGCTCCCAGCCCAAAGGATTGGCAATATCAAAATCTCCCTGTACTTTTGTGAATCTGTCGGACCGACGTATTTTTAGAACACTGGTCAGTTTAGTTAATTTGGTGTCTACATACCTGTTTTGAATTACTTTTGAACGACATTATGCTCTTTAGAAATGCATCATGACAAAAATTAGGTTGTATTAGCCTTAATTCCGACAGTAATAACATCAAAGTAGAATACTGCATGAAACTGAATATATTATTATTATGATTACCAGTATTCAGTTTAATGGCATACAACTTACAAGCACGGTTTGTTAACATATTTTACAGTCAAACATATTTTACCTCAAAATATGTGCATTTGATTGGGCAATAAGCTACATTTTCCACAGGTCCCACTGGTTTTCAGTGAAATAGTTTTAGAAGTAGACAAAATTAATTTCCTACCATCAATGCTCTATGAAATAAATATAAACAATCTGATTGCAAATTGTGTTACAATTTATATAGAAGCACTCATAAAATATTGTTTTTGTTTTTTTCATTGGATGCACCAAGATACTCAGAAGTTCATAATGACATGATAAGTAGTATTATATATATTAAAATGTATATACTATGTTTAAAAATCATTTGTTGTAGAATGTGACAATGTGAGAACATGCTATTAAAGACATGCAATCACGGTTTATTGACATGATTTCCTGGTCAAACATATTTTACCTGAAAGTATGTATATTTGATTTGTCTATACAACTATATTGGGCAACAAGCTACATTTTCTGTATGTCCCACTGGTTTGCTAAAATATAATTATAACTAGTGATTCACTGATCGCTAAAATGATTGTTCACTGTACTGAGTGTTGAAACTCCCCTGTCAATAAATCAATCACAAGGAAGAATTATCGATACTCATGAATATCTAAAATTTTACTTCAATCGTTGTGTGTAAAACTGTTTATTTTATGTTATTGAAGTTAATTTGAAAAATGTACCTCTTAAAACAATTACTTAATAGGCATTTGATGAGCAGGATGTACATTATGTCTTATGTGAGAGCCGTTTGAATATACGCCTCCATAATCATGGCCTGGGGCCGAACTATAGGGTAAATGGGATAGAGATTCTTTGAAGAAATATAAATATTTATGTAAACAGTTAGATTTCGATTTAATAAAGCCAATGTACAATTTTAAAACCTAACTACAGAAAATGAACTTGGACTTTTTTTTCATCATTCCTATTCATTTAAAGTGTTTTCTGTTAAATTTTCAAATTTTACTATTTACGTACAAAATAGAATCACTCACTGATATTTCATAATACAAACCTGCAGTAACCAGACAAGTACAGGGTACATACCATGGCAATACATTTCATACATACATCTTATGCATTCCTTAGGAGACCAAAATCTTACCATTCTATTGTTCTTTTCCAAAGTGAGGTCAACAAGTAATCTCTTTTGACATTTATGACACCTCTTCATAGAACGTCTTAATCTATATGTCAATAAGTCAACACTTGACTATTTGTAACATTTATATGGAGTGCTTATGGAATAATAGGTGCAGAAATCATGAATGTTCTCCGAAGCTAGAAAGTGCCTTTTTATGAATTACAATCCTTGTAACTAAATGAACCACTTTGTTCTTACTCTTTAAAATTAATTGTGATAAATATTTGAAAAGTTTGTAATAAATATGCAACAATTTGCCAGTTAGGTTTGTGCCAATTTGCATAAAATTGTAACAGAATAATGCCAATCCTGGGATTGAAACCAGAGTCGAGACCAGTAGGAGCATCTTATATTTTATATCATACCTGGCTACAAAATCATCTTCAAGGAGAGAGTAACTAGACAAAACCAATGTTCATGAATTCATTTTTCAGTCAATTATTCCATTTTAAAATAAATCATTCATAGTTAAATCATGTACGTACCTAAATATCACCCCATACCAGGTTGTGATCCTCAGATTTTAATCCTCATATGATTGTGGTCCTCAGGTTGTCATTTCCCAGATTGTGGTCCTCAGGTTGTCATTTGCCAGATTGTGGTCCTCAGGTTGTCATTTCCCAGATTGTGGTCCTCAGGTTGTCATTCCCAGAGTATGGTCCTCAGGTTGTGAACGGCTTGTAATCATCCTCAATGTTTGATCCTCAGGTTTTGACACTTGATGACATGTAATCATCAGTTTTTTTATTATCATTGTGTTATCCTCAGATTATTATCCTCATATTTTGATCATCAGTTTGTATTGCTCATGTTGTAATCCTTGGTTTGTATTGCTCATGTTGTGATCCTTGGCTTGTAAGCTTCCTATTTTAATCTCCTCATGGTTTGATCCTTAGGTTTTCATCCTCAATTTGTTATCCTCATGATATGATCCTCAGGTTGTGATTAGTTCTGTAGCCAAAGCTGTAATGACCTATCGGCTTGTCAGGATTTGTCAGTCTTTTTATTATATTTGTTATCAGAATAAAGATTAATTCTGCAAAAAGTAAAGTTCACTGCAGTGTTCACAGGCATGTCAGCCCCCCCCCCCCCTCCCTCCAAAGAAAAGTGGGATTGGTTTCCAGAGGTATTTAATAGATTTATGGTACAATGGTTGTACAGATGTTTTATTGGATGGCTAGCTACGGCAGAGAAATGAGGCATTTGTTAGTAATTATCAGGAAATTGAATGTATTAAGAGACACAGTTGAAATAGAACCTCTTGGTACCCATAATCTGACACTGACATGCATTTATGACTCCATCAGGGCACAGACATAAAACAAACTGGCCCTCACCCTGCATAAGTGCCACCTTTGTGTAATGTTGTAAATGATTTACAACAGGGAGTAGATGGATGTATTTGGCTACAGTCAACGCAGGAATACGTTTCTAAATTACACATTATTTTGCTTCCTGTCGGTGTGGCTGGAAGCAATTAATGATGGTTAGACACCAGAGACGTTAGTGGTGGTAATGAGTCCACATCGCGGTGCAGTGTGGAAGTGACAGTCATTATTCAGTCGGTAGTGTCCGTTGAATGAGAACCTGTGTAGAGACTCGCGTCCAGATTTATGGGGCCTGGGATAAAATGATCTGGTCTTTGAAGACACCGAGATCTTTTCGAATACACAGGAACTATTAGTGCTGTGTTAACAAATTGGAATTGTTCTTGCATTCTGTCAAATTATTTGGACATTTTTCGACTCCTACCAAAGATCATATTAGGAATTAATTCTTCAAAGAAGTTTTCTGAATTGAAGCTTTGGACGGTGGGGCACTTATGTTCTGCATTGATATGCAGTAAGAAAATTAATAAGGAGATGGCATTGAAGATGTTTATTAATTCTGTGAATAGGATTGATTGTTTTTCATTCGGTCAATATATGTGTAACAATTAAAATCGTTGAAAAGAGAGAGAGAAAAAAACTTCTGCGAAGTTAAAAAATAATATTTCTATCGCTGAACAAAATTGAACAAAAAATAAGCAATGTTTTCTGCCAGAATCAATCCCAAATGTTTACTGAGATCTAAATCTGAACCCAGTATTGAGAGGAAACAGATGAGTAGATGCATCAGTAGAAAGCGCAGTCAGGGATCCGAGGCAATATCGGGGAAGCGCGGAGGCTGCCGTCTAAGAACATCATCAAGTGCTCAGCTTAAAGTGAGGCGGACCTTTCATACAATCACCGCGCTACGTAGGTATCTTCAGGCTTTCATCGTAATATTAGTCATTGTGTTGGCGGTGGTGTACACCATTATCAATAATGTATGTTTTGGATATAATGGGTTAGACTGGAACTACTTTTGAGCAATAATTTGATATTCATTTCATTTCCATTTTCTCTCATTAATAAGTGGGTATAATTTTATAGATGACTATTAATGAGTGATTATGAAATTAATGCTGGTTGCATATGTAAAAGAAGACATCAGATTATTTATTTTTTAATTACATGATAATGCACTGTACAATCTTTTTTTTTAGGAAAATATTTTCTCATATTAACTTTCATAAACCATAGCTATCCATTATCAAGCAAATACCCTCTTGGTCCCATGAAAAGTAATTATATCTATGGTAGAAAAGGCTATTCATAGAGCTTACATCAATATCCCAGAAACTGTTGGTCAATATGTTCTCATCTTGAAGAATGTATCGTACAATGAGCAGATTTTCTGCAACCTATTTTGCATCACATCTGTAGGTGACTCAGCAAATTATTGTTTTTATTTGTTTAGGGTAAAACGGGTTATTGCAGATTTAGTAAGAAAGAAGTTTTTTTCAAATATCCATTCTTTTGCATTGTCACAATGTTGTTTTTATAAAACCCATGCTATAATCTTTAAACTGTGTTCAAATGGTAAAGAAAATAGCTGATAGATTCATTTCTTTTGCATGAAACAAATATGATATTTTTCTGGATGTATTATAGTTACTAAGTTGCCGATTTCGATATGTTAATATATACCTAAGTCTATGTATTTAAGCTATTTCTCATTATTATGTTTATTGTGTAGTATTATTCCTCTCAAGGCAAAATCAGAAATATTCTAACTAGCCATATTATGGCTCCAATATTTTCTGTAATGGGAGGAATATTGAAGAAATAAAATGGGATGTAGACTTTTTTTCTATTATGAATGCAAAATTATTCATCACATAAAAAAAACAATAGTCATGTATACATGGACTAGTATATGAGTTTTATCATGAAATGATATACTAATATTTGTCATATAGGACATCCTGATTATGTTTGCACTATGAATGGATATACGGTACTATAGGTAATCAGATAATAGATATCTTCAGTGTGCCTTAGAAATGGCAGACAGTTAAGGCTTGCTCCTTCATGTGCATTTGAAGGAGATCACTTTTTTTAAAGGTCTTTGTGTGCATTTAATTAGAAGGTCAAACTCCATTATACGAACACTATCAGCATAACACCCTTGTCTACGTTATCATTAAGTAGACATTTTGTTGTTGTTGTCTGTTCTTCAGTTCTTTTTTTAAAACTCCAATCTCTTCTATTATGTAGGGACGGTATGTATGTATGTTCATCATTGTCAAGTTGTCAACGCCAGAATAACAACGGGAATTTTCTTTGAAATATGATATCATGCCACAAAGGCAGAGCTGCTATGCTTGTTATGCAGTCCGAAATAAAAGGCCGGTAAATGGACAAATTGTGTGCTAAATTTAAGAGATTTTAATTAAATTATTTGTGTATGCCTTGGTACTTCTAGAGGCAAACAAAAGCAAGGACACTTTCCAGTAGGAGACCCCCAAACCCTCTCCACCCCCCCCCCCCCCCACCCCATTTTTTTTCAATGGCAGTTTTAAATATTCCCCCATAGATTTATGAGCAATTGCAATTAATTGGCCGCAGAAGGTTAATTATACAGTAATATTAATGTTGGCATTATTCCTGAACAGCCGTACCCCTAGCTGACACGCAGTGCTTAATCATGGATAGTTGACCGATATCTCGTGGTCAGGCAATGTTTTAGCTGAAAATATGTTCAATTGGTTTGATAGCACAAGTACTTTACACCAGTTGATTCACATAAGATGCACACTTTTCATTGGAGTGAAATATTTATTGCAACTTGTATCTGAATAAAGATTTCATAATATGAATGTATTGATATAGTTTTTTTGTATTGTGACATTTTATTATATTTGCCCATCAAAATTCGTGGCACGATACAACCTAATGTTCCAATGAGTCTGTAGTGTGTATAGACTAGTGTATGTTTGTGTTTTCGTATATTTATAGATATTTTGCTCATCAAAATTCTTGGCACAGTACCACCTAATGTTCCAATATTTTTGGATATTCATATATTTCTGGATATATACTGCATCAGATAGTGAAATTGCCAGCAGAAACATGTATTGACTGATTTGATCACATTTTTCTAAACTTTAAAGCACACCTACATGGTGAGATGGCCGTCACACATTACTGAGTACCTGGATATAGTTTCACATAATTGCATGTCAGTGTTCTCACTGGAAGGTATTGTTTCACTAAGCCTTTGAAATGTTCTGCATTGGATATCATCCAGCTGGTACTGAAGTTAGTACATTTTTCAGATTTTAAATTGATTGAAACGCAATCGTGAGGTTAAACTCCAAGTTCAATAATCAGTCATCCTGCTATTTTTGGCAGAACAACGAGGATCTGTACTATAACATTACAATGACATCTTCCAGAACTAAATTTAGGATTTTAAAAATATCTCTTATAAAGACATAATTTCTAATTCCTGTTATATCAATCAATTATATGTATTTTCTGTCAACCTACCATTCATAATCTCAAATTATTATTATTATTATATATGACGCGGCCCACTTGCCAAAATATCATAATATGTTTATTTTTTATTTTCGACCGCTTGAGCAAAGATTATTACAGAAAAATCTATAAATCAGGGAATCAAATAACTATGACCTTACGTGTAAAAATCTAACAGCATATTTTTCAGAGATTATCAAATTATTGACAATTTTTTCTAATAGGGGTTTTATTACATATGATTGAAAAATTCCAGCAGTGATGTTAAGCCACTCACTCAAACCATCTATTACTGTTGACATAATTTTCTAATAAACCTGCAATATTTTGTATTTTGTGTGTGTTTATATTCTGATAATTTTCTAATATGCCATAATTAAATGATTACTAGGTAGAACCACTGGTGCAGAAAAACGTTTGTGCGAGGATTTAATTGTCCATTTACTGATTTACTCCCAGTTTCTAAGCACCACTATGGAAAACCATCAACACTAAGAGTGATCAGGGTATTTTCAATATAGTCTCTCACAATCTCATGTCAATATCCCTGCCTGAGGACATTGTTTCCGTGTCGAACTCACTCCGTCATGGAAATCTATTTCATGATGCCTCCATTGTGGTACTACAATAACCTACACAGTCGAGAAAAGATGGATAGCAGTATCATGTGAAATTGGAATTGACACATTCAAACATGAATTGGGTATTAATGGGGTTCACAAGTACTGGGAAGAATTTATCTTGTATGTCAGACCAATGATATTACAAGAATATTGTATTTCCAGGTATGGCTCTATTATTTCCGAGGGCAATATCACTTAGATATCACTGAGATACCTCCTGAGATATCAGTTTGAGCTGCTACAGAAAATGTATTAAAATGCATCCTCAAATCCTAATTTTCACAATTTCTTCTTATCATTGGAAAAAAATATTTTATCCTGTTTCGTGTGGAATGATTTGCATTGAATGTCAATTTGACCTCAAATCTTGCAAAACAGAAAAAAATACTCCGTATTCAATTGTAAGATTATCATCACTATACATAATATTTTACTGATTAAAGTTTGATAATTATTTATCTATGGATTGTGATTCCAGTATATTGTTTTTATTGGTAAATGTTTTACTAAAATATGTCAACATTGTGCTCCTTGGAGATAGATACATGTAGGTATAAAAAATAGATACTGTAAATCACGAAATTAATGCGAACAGGATATTAATGTGAACAATGCGACTGGCGTGTGGTTGCATTAAATTGGTGCGCATTTATTACTAAAATCTAGATGTCGCATTAAATTAATGACGCATTAAGTAAATGATTTACAGTATGTAAAAAGTTTCATTAAATATTTAGTCCTTGTTTGTTCCCATCCATGTAAACAATATATATTTGTGTCACATTTAATGAATCAATTAGTAAACCTATGTTCTGGTGTTCACATCTATAATTAAACTTAATCTACATTGGCTGGATGAATGTTATTTGGACACATGAATAGAACCGACCAAAGTTTACATTGTCAAATGTAAACAGAATATATTAACCTCACCCACAATTTCTATTGACTGTCTGTGGTTTATTCCATTTTAAGTACGGTGTCCATTGCATGTTTCTGACAAGTTCTAACAAAACATCCAATAATTCTAACAGTGTGTTTACTTCCTGTTTTGAGTACCATTCTGTAAACATTCTTATACTTCATAGTTTGATGTGAACTTTACTAGCAGTCAGTATATGTACATTAGAAATACCTATGGTTGTATAGAGAAGACGTTAGACCACAATTCATCAGTTTCATGTCGAAAAGGCATTCCTCTTTAATTTGGATACTGGTAATATTTCCTTCAAATTGCTATGCAAACTGATCCCAAGATGTGTTATAGAAGTGTCTGTCATTTAAATATCAGACAAAATCATCGACACAAATCTGAAACATTTGCAATATGAAGTTCCTTATGTTAGAGGTTAGATTGTTTCCAGTATTTGAAAAGACGTTCATTGAATATTTTAAATGTTTGGTCTGAATAAGTAATTTATTCTTTTTAATAACACTAAAATATAAATTATATACATACATTAATCTATTTATTTCTGTTGGTTACAAATACTACATGCCAAGCTTTAGCTCGTGACTTTCAACATTAATTTCACGAGGGAAAGATAATCTGTAATCTGAGTAACGAGTCGGTTATTGTATATATTGTCCATAATGAATTTAACATGGCTTCTCTTCCTCGTTGAAAGAGTACAATGATGTCATCACCACTGTCCATGCCACGTCATGACCATTGTTATTCGTCATTATGTAACGTCATAATGGGCAAGATTAACCAATGGAATTGTGGAATTTCTAAAACCAACCAATCAGCACAGCTGTGTAGTACACTTAGATGACTACACACTCTCTCCACACACATATGGGCAATATAAGAAATTGGCCAATAGTAATTTTTACCGATTTCATTATTATTTTTCTTTGTGTGTACTTATTCAGATTATATATAGATATAAATATTCTATTTATTATTAAATTTGTTTAATTCTGTATTTAGTTTAATTACTTATTATGTCTCACAATGTTAGTCGCATAATTACTAAAGCATGGAAACAGTTACTTTATTCATAGCTGTTACTCAGGAAAATTTACAGTTATCAAATCGGTGAACAGGACTCATACACGAGCAGTCCTAATGGGAATAGAAACTAACTTGAATGTCATATTCCATGCCAGACACACATTCATTGCTATTGTGCCTGTAACCTCATATTATCTGCACAGCCCCGTGGACAAGCTTAGAATTTCAAGAGTTTCGCGCTTGTGTTCATTTAAGCATACCTGGTATTTTGAAGAAGGCCTACAGTAATCTTCAAATAACTATCCAGTTATTAAACGTATGCTGAAAGGCTCCTATGTCTGGTATTCAATTACATCAGATATATCCCACTTCGTGGTGTTTGCTTGATAACTTGGTGTGGTAAACTGGTTGGCTTGCGAGAGCCATCCAGCTGGATATATGTTAACTCTGTGGTTCTTTGTCCTGTGCCAGTGTGCTTCGGGAAAGGATTTGGACAGGTATATTGAAGCTTGTGAATACGCATCTTGAATGTGCAATCTCGGATATTGTTAAATGGAGAGAATGGATTTCTAATTTGTTTTATATTTCTATACTTCCATGAATGGAATTGGTGTGTCATGGTATTGGTTTGTTAAATATAATTTCATTAGGTTACAATGGTGACATGCAATCATGTTGTGTTCTATTACTCGTAATATTGTATTAAGTAGAGGATGTGTTTATGAACAATATTTTATTTCCTATTAATTAAGTCACAGAAAAGTGTAATGCTCAAATCAATTTGATTCATTGGCTAAATCATTGTTACATTGACTAAATCATTATTACAGTGAATAAATCATTGAAAAGATTTAACCAGAAGGTTTAGTTATTCACTATTCTCTCAGTTCTAACAAGAATCAAGGTTAGAGGGCATCTGACATTGGAATAAAGTCATTCTATGTGTTTCCGGTTTTCCAGAATTACGATAAAATGTGGTTATTCATGACACTAGTGGTGTCATTTTCCTTCATCTCCATTTTCCTGTTTGTTTTTTGTTTTTTGTAAACACTAATTCATGTTATCGACTAACTATTGTTGGGGAAAAATATTGATATGGGTTTATATCTTTGTTATTGATTCCATTAATTAGGCTATCATGTTAATTCTCGTGGACCGGGTCTTTTCCGTTTACTCCCTAGCGACCAAAGTCAAACATGGAAGATCAATATTGGCGTATTGTTTGGTAGCGTAGCCGGTTCACAGTCGGGGTATGCTGGTGTTTATTTACCCGGGACCGTGGTTGATGGAGGTGGATTTGAAGAAGTTTGACTCGCATCGAAGTTCCTATTATTCTGCGGCGGTTCTGGAGAGCGATTCTGTGGAAAGGTTTAAGAACTGTCCTACTTACTCTGTGACAGATTGTGTATCACAGCCCATTTATGGTAGATAGAGGATTAACTATATCATGTATATTACTGGTGGCTTTTTTCCTTGTAAATTTCAATGGCAATGTTGAGCAAAGAAGTTGTGAATTACATACTAAGGGTTAAGATTATTCATGAAGAGCTTTGTATCTGTTGATTGCTTGTAGTGATTCCATTGATGTTATTGTTGTTAACGTGTTTTGGGGCGCAAATTTACATATTAAATGAAGCCACAGTTATGGTTGAGATCCTATCTGTTATGTCGACATGAAAGGTCAGCAATATATACTGTATGTATCCTGTATATATTCTGTCTGTGATATCATTCATCAGAACCTAGGGTGACTGGTGACCATGTCGGCACGGCGACCAAGTCGACAGGGTCACATGATAGGATTACGGAGATTGTCTGTCCATTCTACATCACGTAAGTGTACATGTATTATCTGATGTTACAAATTTTATCCCGGTAGCAATGCCACTTACCAAAATCAACTCAAAACCTGCATCTCTAACAATTTCTGTGTAGCAATAGTCGACCACTCAGTAATGCAAAAAGACAATTATATACAGATGAGAGGTTTCCTGTATGAAACAGCAGAACTCTAAATAACCTTACCTCCAGCCTTGGCCGTACACTACACCATTGTTAATGTTGGAGTTACGCTTACCTTAGAGTTTCACTGTTTTGTAAAGGAGAGCCAACATCTGTATGTTTTACTGTTTATCTCTGTGTGTCAAACCATGAAGTAATGGACCAAGACTATTTCAAATATGCGCATCTAAATTTAGTCTCAACCAGTCAATAATGAGCACGGACAACCATGAACACATACAGCCAGATTCTTGTATCGAACATCTCTGTGTATCAAACTATGAAGTCAGTAATGTACAGAGACAGCCATGAACACATATAGCCAGATTCTTGTATCGAGCATCTCTGTGTATCAAACTATGAAGTCAGTAATGTACAGAGACAGCCATGAACACATATAGCCAGATTCTTGTATCTAACATCTCTGTGTAGCAAACTATGAAGTCAGTAATGTACAGAGATAACCATGTACATCTCTGTGTAGCAATGTAGGAATATATGTACATCTAGTATGGTATTGTCTGATCATTGGATTTATTTCCAGTGTTTCCAGTTCATATCAAATGAAAGAGATTCCATCGCATTGTTGTTGTTTTTTTGCCAGCATGATTTGTTTATTGCTGTCACGTCATCTATAGAGATCTGACACTGTGTCTGAATGCATCTCTTTCGTCATGATTACTCAGTCAGACATATGACTAGAATTCAGGTAATGGACAAGAGATATTCTCCATTGACTATATTTACAGCCCTGCTAATGTTTACTAGTAAATGTGAATGTCAAAATCAAAACCAGGCTTACCAGTACCAGAGAGTTAACACTCGCTATGCTGGAGGCAACTGGAGATGTCCTAAATAACAGAGACTAATCCAGCAGGAAAAGCGTTAAAACGGGTGCCAGACTTTGACCCTTGTATGTTCCATTCCCAGTCATTTCACCCCCACTTGTGCCTTTCTGCCCCCAGTATGTTACCTATATTTTTGGAGGTACATTTTGCCCCCACTGGATTAGGCACAGCTCTTTAGGGCATCTCAATTGTATATTTTGCCCCATTCTGCCAGGCAGTTCGAATATTGATTATGAATCTGAAACCTAAAACCTACCCTTCAAACAAATTTGTATGTCCAATGTTGGCTGTGTATTGCAGATCGGTTAAAGAAAGGCAAGCGAGATGGCACACCTGAGAAGTCTGCCACACCATCTCAGGAGGAGAGTAGTGAGAACCGACCGCCATCTAGACACTTCATCTGGAGCCAGGAGATTGAGAAACTCCAGATCAAAGAAGAGGAACTTCAGAAGGTATGTTTACTGGGAGGACGTGGGAGTGGAGGAGGTGGGAGTGGAGGAGGTGGGAGTGGAGGAGGTGGAAGTGTCGAGGTGGTAGTGGAGGAGGTGGGAGTGTAGGAGATGGAAGTGTAGGAGGTGGAAGTGGAGGAGGTTGGAGTGGAGGTGGGAAGAGATGGGAATGGAGGAGGTGGAAGTGGAGGAGGTGGGAGTGGAGGAGGTGGAAGTGGATGAGCAGAGGAGTGTGGAAATGGGAGTGGAGGAGGTGGGAGTGGAAGTGGGAGGAGATGGGAGTGGAGGAGGTGGGAGTGGAAGTGGGAGGAGATGGGAGTGGAGGAGATGGAAGTGGAGGAGGTGGGAGCGGATGTGGGAGGAGGTGGGAGTGGAGGAACTAGAAGTTACAGTGACACCACAGGTTTTTTCAGTTTAATGTGGGCAGGAACAAATCATAGATACTCTTAAGGTTTTCATCATCCATCCCCCCATGAGGCCATTTATATCGGCCATTGGCCCTATGCATGCTTTCATTGGAATTATCAGCACCATTGGCTCAAACATGCCACAACATTGACTTTGTAAGACTTAACAATATCACCGGTGTAAGACTTAACAATATGTCGGTGTATGTCGTATCATTTCCTTTTCCCAAAACCATGTTATTTCTAATCCATTTCATTGTTTCTATTGGCAGTGTTCATGCCATGCTATATGTATTGAATGCTGGATAGTAGCCAGACATTTGTTATTGGGATATACACATGACTGCTAATGGTCATGCACTGTGTACATGCTTCTCTTGGACTTCCAGCTCCATGAACCACAACCTCCAGTAGAGCAGAAGAAGACTCCAGTCCCCGTGTCCATTACTGTCCGCAAACTTAAACCGGCATCAGAGAGAGAAAAACCAAAAACTAAAATGTTTGTAGAGTTTATGGTATTCTTGAAAATGTACCTTGATGTGAAAAGTTTCCATTATCTTTTTGTCATTGCTGAAACCATTTTGTAACAGAAGAGTAAAATATACAACGGAATGTTTTTGTTCAGTTGGCTGTAGTCAGAATACTTGTAGGAACCAATTTTAACAGCAATGAATACTGGAATAATTTAATGTCATTTATACACTGTACAATGTGTTCTATGTATAGCCGGCTATGATAAAAGATGCTCCTCACCTCGGCAAGCAGGGTTACCCCTTTGGCTAAGTCTGTTGAGCATTGCAATCCAGCAACCCGGATTCAAATCCCAGGACCTGCATGGTCCTATTTCAATGGCATCCAACGTGTAGTTGTCACAGGACAACTGCTGATCCTTGGTTTCAAACCAGAGTTTCTGGATTGCAAGTCCAACGCTCTACCGACTTAGCCAAATGGGTAGCTCTGCTGGCTGAGACCAGTAGGAGCATCTCATCACACAGCTACATTTGACAACTGGGTGGAGGAGGTGAGGTACATGATGTCACTTGTGTCTCTCCAGTGTTACTGTGGCCAAGCCTGCTCCTCCTGATGCTAATGTCCAGCCCATCGACACCTCAGGTTTGTAATAGCTCTTCTCACTGTCAACCTCCGTTGACCTGTTCTATGTTGACCTTGTTGATTTTATCCATGTTGACATTCACACTCTTGACCTTGTTGGGCCGGCTCCGTGGCGTAATGGTTAGAGTGTCGGCTCGGAGTGTGGAAGGTCGCGGGTTCGATCCCCGGTCGCGTCATACCGAAAGACGTTAAAAGATGGTACTTGTTGTTCCCCTGCTTG
>JAUTBT010000254.1:0-11373 GCA_032361225.1 Lepetodrilus schrolli | reverse complement strand
TATGGTGAATATGAACGTGTGACCTCTCAACCGTATAACCGAGGACCAATCACAGTGTACTTTTCTAACCACGTGACTAACACAGTCTCTGTGAATAAACAAACTGACTGCCCAGAAAATGAGATGATTTATCAATAACGATTATTTGGAAGGAAATCAACTACTGTACGTGGTGTAGGATCATCGGTGGTTTAGGTTTTTACAATATGGATTTAATGTTTGCGTCACTTTAACGAATGTAATTGCACGAATTACAATGAACCATAATTAGCGTTACTTGATATATCTGTACAATGGTATTTCCTAGGACTGGAAAACAGAACTATCTGAAGACCATATGTCGAGTTGCAGTTGGGCCGACCCTCCAAACATAGCAAACATGTAGATCTGTCAAACAAACAGCATGATTTTAATAGCAAACGTACGTGGAACATTATCCTAATTGTTTCTTTTGCTTCGGAGAAGGGGATGCGTGAGCGTATTACGGTCCTAGTTGGTATAGGTATAGCATTCGTTGCTTGATGAAATAAGCCCCATAAGTACTTCACATTTAACCTCACACCCGACGCGTACGTTATAATTAAGGCGTATGCAACTAACTCGTATTTATACAAATGTAAAATGTATGTTGATGTTATTGTAGTCTAGTTTGGCATATGTGCGCATCAGCATGCTTATTATATTTTTACGAACGAAGTAATTGTGTCTCAGATTAGCACACGCATTCAAACGTCCATGTTATGTGTATTAATGCTAGAGAAACCTTGGTTTTTCAAGATAATTATAATATAAACTCATGCGAGTCTATCCGTATACCATATTCTTATTGAAAGCACAAGGTATAATATATTATATATCACATAACGATATGCAATACAGTGTGATTTTCAGTACCAAAATATTATCGTAATTGTTTACCAAATCACATTGAGTGCGTGGGCCAGTTACTGATTTGCAATATAATAAATATATATGTAGAGTATTGTTATGGCAATGCAGTTACCATCCTTAGTCTTGTTAGTACCAGCCGATGCTCGCAGAATTACTGCAACCTTCAGCGCTACGGATGTTGCGGGTTTCCTCCTGTCGTGATATAAGCGAAAGAATCTTGAAAGCGACTTAAAACCTCAATACCCCCCCCCCCCCAAAAAAGAGTATTGTTAATCTTTGTATTTGTTTGGGATATATTAGTGCACTGCAGTACTATTCAGTATGAAAACTAAATATGCCAGAATTACGATGGAAATGGTAACCCAAATACGTTCAAATTGCGACGGAAATGGTGTATGGTCTAATCTAGTTCTTATTAGGCTTCTAATTTCTAGATGGATGCGAACAGTACGTCCGCCATTCAACCTTAACTGATCGTTTCCCAGATTACGGCACATTACAAATGCAAGGGACACCTCCATTCCGGACATACCGCTGTGTGTTGTGTCAGATATGAGGACTAGTGATCCAGGGATTAACACAGCGTTCGACAAGTCATCGATCACCAGATTTAATTCCAATCTCCCAAATTGGGCCACTCTCGCCGTTTTCTCCCGATTACCATCTGCGTGGTGTTCTTTAAATACGTAAATGTCATATATCAGAATTGATTGGACATGCATGTTATATGTGACAACCTCGGCGAACTCGGCCCACTCTGATATTAATTAGATATGATGGTCTAGTCATTGGCTTAGGCGCAAGGTTATCGCATTATTGGTTTTATGTCTGTGATATACCTATATAGTACATTGCCAGGATATGTGTGACCAATCTGGTGGTGCCAACCCAACTGGCACTTTCGGGACATATCACAATTCTGTTCCGTTTCAGTGAGTCGCTGTACGTACTTTGATTGCAATTCAGACATCAACAAACATGCGCCCTAGTGATATAGTAAATTGATTACTCTGGTTATTGGATATAACGCAATGGTTATTGGACATAACGCAATATTTGGTTCAAGTTTATTACTTACCTGTAATGGCGATAAATCAGCTAAAGGAATGCGTATTTGTCTGTCCATTCGTCTGTCTGCTTGACTGTCCGTCCATCCATACATCCATCCGCCCATGCACCCGTCTGTCTGGATAATTACATATCTATTTACATATACATTCCAAACAAAACGACGTAAAGCTAAGCTTCATTGCATTACCTAGAAGTGTCGCAGAAGTTGCCGCCCACCGACAATGCATCGAAACATAGCGTATTATACTATCGAAGCAGTGCGCCAGTAACTACATTATCTGTGACAGGAGCTAGGAAGAGTGGCGTTACCATTAATGCTATGACGCGTATGTATTGATGGGTCAGCCGAACAATTTACAGGAAGTCTCTACAGTACAACTTGGGTACTGGACATGCAATAGAAGACGTCCAACTACCATTCTTGACAAGCTAATCCATGCATGAGGAGGCTTGCAACAGCCAACGAGACAGCTCACCATCTTGAGCGACAATCAAATGACAAGACCGTTGATGACTTTCCGTTTATGTTCCTTCTCGCGATCGGCAGTTCTTCACGAATAAATGATAAAAATAGGAACGTTATTTCCTTTGCGAAACTGTGCGAAATGTGGGCTAGAATATATGTTTTTACTTCCCCGTATAAGTAGTGCGTATTTCAAAGGATATTACCAACACACCATGAAATGTTAATTATCGCAGGAAGTTGGCAATCGAGAGTTCTCAAGCAGGAGAATGTTGTGTAATTAAAGCCTTGCTAAGGAATCTGGAACCGGCAGCTCATTAAACTTTGCCTTGGGCGCTGACGATTCCGTGGATGGTGTCTGTGATATCAATCGCCTACGCAGGTACCCTCGGGGTATAAGGATTAGTAGTAAACAGTTCTGTTTAGATATTACGATAGATGCATCGTTCTTTCATAGATTCCGATTAACGAAATAGATTAAGTCATGTACTGTTTCTTTTGGCGTTGCGTTGATTCTTTCGTAATAAAATGTGAAAAGTTAACTTTGAAATGTGGAATTCAAAGGAGTTTGATGTGCTTAGCGTGGTGGTTCCCTGATGTGTACTTCCAGTTCAGTACTTCGTTGTTGCTTCTTAGAAACTCTCCTTATAGAAAAACGACAAGACAGCATTACTGGGATAACCATCCGTCGATAGTTCTACATAGTGCTACTTGCAGTGACACTCCAACTATCGTTACTTCATTACTGAGCATGGGCTGTCCAAACGTATTCTCTTTACCGTGTAATAGTTCTGGTCAAATAACCATAAATTAGCTTTGCTGTTTAGATGAGCTTGATAGGGCTGCAACAATGGTAACCACGTGCGGCAATTGATCAATAATGATAGGAGATTTTGGATACAGTTGGACACCACCCTCGATATCAAACTTCAGTGGCTGTTTTCTCATACGCTACTATATCCGGTGTATGTATATGGAGGTATTGGACGTTGGGTTTCATAGGATTGTCGGACACAACTTCACGAGATATTAGAGATGCTCCGAAATCATTAAGTTGTATATTTACAGTCAAAATTCTAAAACCATACAGTGGTAGTACATATTGTGTTACGTTACTGGTTGCATCTTAGAACTTGTAATTTGGATTATTGTTCCTGCATTCGTGGTTCGATCTCGGCTGCGTCACACCTATATGATGGCACGTGTCGAACGTCCCTATTTTGCGCTTAGTACACGTAACGATAATACAGGTGTTAAGATGCATCCAGTGAAAGGCAATGACATCGAACTTTTTCACAGCTTCACTACACAATTCAGGGATATATTTAACCACATTGATTTTAACTAGTGATCGGTGGAATACATGAAATGCTCTTAGAAGAGAAAATAATGTCTGATGCAGTGATGTAGGTTTAAGGGAGCGTTAATTGTTGTGCGCACATTCATCTCAGTTCTATTACTGGACACGTAGCGCATTTATTGTATTAATATATGCGCTCTTGTATCAGCTAAGATATATAACGTTAACCCAACTCAACCAACTGCTCTTGTAGTTATTGATGCATTACCGTCTGTGTCCATTAATTGTATCATTCTTCTCACACGATGGCTTCATCGCTAAATAAAGAATGATCATGCAATCTCGTGGCACACACTATTTGCCACCCACGAGTGCAGAAAGGTCCCTCTTGTCATACATAGCTTACCGTAGAATGAATTACGTCTAATGAATTAACTATGCATAGTATAATTACTCACATCATCTTCCACCTACATACGATTTACAAATTAAATGTCGAAAGTAACGTGTGAATCAGTAATTATCTCGCAGTCCCCAAAGTCTTGTCTGTTCGCGCAAATCCAAATTCGCCAATCGTAATGGATAATATAGGCGTTAGTCGGAGAATCAGTACGAAGAATAGAACCAATAGTTGGCATTCTATTGTATTACACTGTACGCATGTGTCGAAGATGGTTTAGTATACAAGCTGGTATGAGAGAAGACCAATGAATACGGTGACGTCATTATACAATCTGCAAATATACACAGCGGTTTTCACTGAAAATACAATTTTAACATTATGCTTTATTGTCCCGGGTATCGTTTCTCGGAGCTCTCATACCCACTAAGAGGCCATAGGGCTCTCGTAAATGCTCGACCGCTATGTAGGAGATCACCACGAGGGTGCTTATCGTAGTGAATACACTAATACAAGAGCATAGCGAAACGACACCCTGATGCTATCACCACAGTCTTGAGGTGATGCCAGTAAGTACGTTTTAACAGTGCGTTCGTACTTTTCTAATATCAGTTAAATTGTGCGTACTTTGTTCGCAGTAGAACTATCTCTAGGCCAACAGTTATTATGGAATAAATCTGTGCTGTGTGATAGGATATATATATATTACGTTCTACTATATAAAACTTGGAAAGGCATTATATATAAACACATGCTTATATGTTTCATGTAAAAGTAATGATGAAGGATGCGATCATTTCGCACACTTTCAGTAATAGTACATAGCAAATAAACATTGATTATGTTCCACATTGCTAAACACGCCTCATCGTGTACCTCATACAACCTTCGTTAATCACATACTTGTCTTTTGTAAGGTACCAAATTGGACCTATCTATCGTCATCAAACAACTAACCTGTGTCTGAATGTGGACAAAGAGTTAGCGATCACATCGTAGCTTAGTTTGACCGTACTCCCATCACCTGTCTATGTCCAGACCAATATAGCATAGAGAAGGCGGTCTGAGGTTATCAAGAGCTCAATCTATCTACTCCGAATACGTTACACCTTCATCAGAACTAATTTCAGCTAAAGGAGACTATTTCAGACAAGGTAACACAATGTTGAGATTTTTGTACTTTTCGACCTCAGTTCGAATGACTACCTACAGTTCCAATGCTCTGTAAAGTAACGTTACGTCTGACAACGTCAGCATCGTAGATGTATCTATAGTCTGCTGTCAGTGACAGTTCCAGGTGAAAGCAGCTCATTTGCACCTAAATCCGGGTTCCTTTCGTTTCATCCTAACCGAAACTCATTCATTCACGTCGTCTCCATTATCCTTCCAACGACCACGTGGTCGGCTATTACGCTGTGGATAGAAAGACAGATTCGTCAATCACCAGTTGTCGTGTTTATTCATCCCCTCGAAGCAGACCACCATCGCCACACGCCGCACGAGTAATGTCCTGTCTGGCAACCCTGTTAGATATCGTGATGGTCAGACTACCGCTGATCGTCCGGGACCAATCATGTGCTGAAATTACCTTCCGCTTGAGATAATAAGACTGACATTAGAGTCAAGAGAGTGTTAACCAACTGTATACATACCTTGATGCTACCAAGACTGCGTTCACCTTGGACAGCCGCATTGAAACAGTGTAATCAACCCGAATTCAGTCCGCTTTAATCATGCTGGGAAGGAAATTACTTCCCTTTGTCGTATGTCGATTGAGTTTACTTCCAAAATTAGAACGTTATAGTGGACTGTCCACAACGTCATCGGATTGAGGTCCATCACTTGAAGTTAATACAGGGAAATGTTCAATCCTAATACTGAAGAATCGTGTCTTGACGTAACAATACATTATTTCAAAACTGTTCTTAAGCGAACTGTTGTAAATCATACTACATTACAATTCCATGTAACGTAAACGCTTGCTTGAGTGTAACAGCTAATGGCAGAGCGTGCATACAAATATGATGCATCGGAGAAGTGAATTGCAATTGCATACCTATTACCATTGGTCGACTATAGCGTCAATAATAACGAGACTGCATTCGCATGGTGGATAAACAGGCAAAGAGACGACACACTCGTATTGAGTTTATGTATACTACTTGTATATTATGTATACTACTTGTATATTATGTATACTACTTGTATATTATGTATACTACTTGTATTTTATATATACTACTTGTATTTTATGTATGCTACTTGTATTTTATGTATACTACTTGTATATTATGTATACTACTTGTATTTTATGTATACTACTTGTATATTATGTATACTACGTGTATTTTATGTATACTACTTGTATATTACATTTAATACACTGACCACCTACTGCACTACAGTCGACCCACAGATAGATTGGTTGGAACCGTGGAAATTAAACGACACTGCTTCCAGATCCAATTTGACCTCAGGGTACGATCAATCCACAACATGTCTTATGCTCTATGTGAGGAGTCTGAAAGCTTGCCTCATAGCGATTTAATGCTATTACTATTAACTGTTTCTAAATGCAAAATAAATCGAAAAGAACTGGTACGATATAATAACACCATTCAATAATGTATACATCGATTTGATTTCAGTCTAGACTGATGTATGTAATACAAACATACACCATTAATGTATGCAGTTATGGCATTACACGTATGCATGATGAATAACAAACAAAAAAAACCAAAAAAAATAATAATAATAATAATGCATTTATAGAGCGCTGATATCTTCCAACATATGCTACTCAGTGGCACATTAGAAACAGTAGAACAGTAGTGCACATTAATTGAAGGAAAGTATTAGCAAAGTGTGACTTCCATGTTGGAACATTTGTCAGGATCCCCACACTGAACGACTTTAATTGTAGTATTACTCAGAAGGTTCACTACCAACCATACGTATATGATCAATAGTTGCTACATAACCATAGTGGATGAATCGCCCATTGTCTCTATCCACCAACCATCCAGTTGAATTCCAAACAATCCATTACGTTGTCGGTCAGTTGGAAATAAAAAATAGCTCATCAAGCGTGTGGAATAAGGTCAGACACTGAGAATACTAACTAGCATTAGCGTGTTCAAGTATGTTGTTGGTCGTGTTAAAATATGCCGATGGTGTGTATTTTAACCATCGGTGTCTTCAAGTATGCTGATCGTCATATTGTTCAAGTATGCTGATCGTCATCGTGTTCAAGTATGCTGATCGTCGTGTTCAAGTATGCCGGTTGTAATCGTGTTCGTATGATGTGTATCGTAGTTTTCAAGCATTATTGTCGTCTAATATATAGAGAATACTAAAGGAGCCTCCGTGTGACCAGCGAAAGCGAATCAGATACCAAAACTATTCACGAGTTTAGTATTTTATTTATTACACTACCAACCCTGACCATTAGGTTTAGACTATATGAGACGTGCCCATAAATACATACAATATAATGAATACAAAGGTTCGACCACTTGACACCCCTTTCAGGCGTATTTACAAATAAATATAGAAATACGACTTAATAATCAAGGAATAGTGAATTCAAACTTGTTTCAAGTAGAATAAATTGTGCTAGTGTGTATAGAGTCTTTTAGAATTTAATCATGGAACTTGACGACGTGCGATTTTGACATCTTGGGACGGTTCACATGACGTCACTTGTGACGTTATCGTATTGTGACCACGTAACCACTTTAAGAAAAGAAAAAATCTAGTGTACAGTTAGTGAAATATAAATGCTTAACAGCTTATCCTCCTACAGGTTTCCTTTAGTAAATCTTCAGGGGAAAATGACAGTTATACAGTATGACGTTATACATGTATGGTTACGTCACAGTTGTCCGGGCTGGTAATGCGATATACATTGTAGTTATAATATATCGTTACTATTAAGGAAGTGCGTTTAAAGATGGACAACATTTTCTTATGAAGTAGTCCTCTTTTAGTTTCCTCTTCATTTCATCATTGGTATCTAGTTGCTAGAAAGGAAATATTGTGAATTTAATGGGGTTTTCTCCACAGAACATGTATCTAAATACTAGCTAAGTGTATACACCTTGTTTCCGGGTGTTCTATTTGTTGTTTGTGTACCCTTACCCTGGCTCTCAGGTTTTCCGTTTGTCCAATGTATTGTTCTTTGCAACCTTGGCTTGTTATTACATATATAATATTTTTGGCGGGAAAGTGGTAGTACACTATATATAGCTAGTTGGATACCTAGGAACACCGATAGTGGAATACATTGTTTTAATGTTTAATGATAATGCCGATGGCTTACAGGTACCACCCCAATATATTCTATTCAGGGCACATCCTGTATCATAATTTTCCAATGGCCCCAAGGCAAAGATTTTAGGTGTCCGGGCCAGGACACCCAACGTGATTACTCAAAAATACGCCGAGACATCCGAGGTGAAAGTGTCCTGTCAGGATCTTGTCTGATCTTGTTAGGATCCTGGAACGGGGCACCTAACTATTTTTGCCGTACCTACTTTGACAACATGCGCATATTCCCTGCAAGACTATCCATGACGTGCATGAACACTAGCACTGTATACTTGCATCATTGTCTGCTTCACATTGCAATTATACAGACCATGTCACAGGTAACAGAATGGTAAACAAAAAAATGGATCAGGCAAATATGTGAATACAGACAAGTTTGATGTTTTAACATGAAACGAAATATGTTCTTCAAAAATAGTTATGCCTTGCATTGTGTATGTAATGCCCATTGCCACCAATAACACTGAGCAGAAACATATGGGATCTGACACGCATGGCACGTATGGTTATTGCATGGTATAACAGTGCCACTCTAAAGAAGAGGATTGCATGCATTCCTGTCTGAGGTATTTATCATGTACCATAATGACTTCACATTATGCGTGGATTATGCGTGTGTGTATGTGAGAGAGAGAGATAGAGAGAGAGAGAGTGGGTGAGAGGGACAGAGAGTGTGAGAGAGATAGAGAGAGTGAGTGAGAGTGTGTGTGAGATGGAGAGAGACAGAGAGAGAGAGTGTGTGTGTGAGAGAGAGAGAGAATTAACTGGAGCGAGAGACACATTTAAACAGGAAGACAGCCATGTAAGACATGCATCACGCCCACACCTCAACCCACCACGAACACTACAATCTCCCAATCGTATGATATTCTCTAGCGTGCAGTGTGGTTACATATCTCAGAGTACGGAACATTACGCATGTCTTGAACCTTCAAGCTGCCACCACCTGCTTCCACAGTTAGCTGCACCTGCATTTCCCCATACCAGCCAACCATATGGTAGCAGCCTAGCACGTTCTACAATGGCAGAGATGCTATCATCATTATCAACTGAGGGTTCCAGACGGCATCGCTTACCAGCAGCATGTCAACATGCACCGTCCATTGACGTCAATTAATGAAGTGTCTGATCGCCGGAACATTAGAAGTCAACGATACTAACGTTAGTAATTAAATTAATTCACTTAATTACCACGCCATTGTGCTACAATGATTGGGCTACATTATTGTTAATAGTGGTATGCAATTAATTAAACACTGAACGGGATATGTAATAGTTAAAACCGAAAGTTAGGAAAACGTAGATTGTCCGAATGATATATTTTTCTGCTTGTTTTGCATTCACTTTTTTTTGGTGGTAGTATTTATTTCAACAGAGCTACATAGGAATCGTCTATGTCACCCTAATGCGATGAATCTGGTAGACGTATATTAAATGTAACTGAGAGTTTTGTGAACATCGACATTTGAACTGGGGTCCATTATAGAATATATCATGTGGATCTTCAGAAAAATCACTCTCGGAGATTCATTTGAAAACTGACCCTCGAATCACCGTTCAGATTGTTCAGATATTATTAGTGAAGCAATATCGAATGAAAGGCAATACTGGAGGAAATGTTGGATCGCATTTCCATCCGATTAATATAATTAATCCTATATATCAACTTTGTACGGGCCGACTAGTATTTCCCTATACTAACGGTCTTCAGATAAATCACTGATGACAACTGTACAGCGACACATCTTCCCGTAGCTTGATTATCGGTTTGGCCTCTGCTAATTTTCTCGAATGCATGGAATCATATTAATATATTCTGACGGATCACAAGTTCTGGTGACATTTGACCTCATCTGTGAGCCACGTGCCGATTCTGATATCAATTCCACCGACTCCAGGTCGATCAATAGAGCATCTGTACCTGATCGTCCGTCTTCTACTGAGCATGCACCCCGCATGACGTCTAATATTACAGATAACTTATTTTTATGCATTTCTCTTATAGCTATTTGCAACGGAGTTACATTCGTCTGATTGTGGTGCAATATTGTTTAATGCATTGCATGCATGTGGCCGATTTTAAATGGCATCGTCATTAAAACTACTAAAGTTTTGCTGTTTTACCTTTGAGCGTCCACATTGCTCTCAGATATTGACATATATTATCATCCATTATTCAATATACGTGGTGGATATGTACTGTGTAATAACAATTCCATAACCAACAGTGTTGATTACGTCTTTTTGTGTTGTTCGTGCCTAGGTGAAATGTACACGTTTTCGACTGCTAGTTCGCCCTCTCGATAAAGTTATTTGTCTGCAGTTTTCAATGGTTTATTACATTAAAATTAGTATATTGAATAATTAGAATAACTCACTCGATACGAGTGGTTACGGAAAATATGTCCTCGTGAAATTAATATTCAAAGTTCCTCGCTAAAGCTCTGAACTGTGAACATTAATTTCATTCGGGAAATATTTTCCGTAATCAGTCGTATCTCATGGGTTATTCTCTAATTGTGTCATAATTTAAACATATTTAAATGCCATGGGATTGGGTGAAAGCAATATAGCTTACGAGACCCACTCCCTATAAAATACAAAGTAAAAAGATGTAATTAAATAGCATATACAAACATACACATACTAGACACATTGGTAATGATGTGTGAAGAATATGTACAGTGCCAAACATAATGTGAACATACCAATGTATAACGTGTGCATTCTATTTGGGAAGGCACTAATTATTTACGTAAAGTCACTGTGAACGAATGTGGCTGCTATATAAATAATGTTAGAGCCATTAGACTCGTGTGTCTAGTTCAATATTGAGTTTGGTCTTTACCTCTTGCAATGTATGTAGTTTGTATGTATATATATATATATATATATACATACAAACTACATACATTG
>JAUTBT010000253.1:0-11374 GCA_032361225.1 Lepetodrilus schrolli | reverse complement strand
AGGATATTGCTAGAGTGACAGTTATATGACTGAGATAAAGGTATATCAGTCACTCTGTAGAGTGGCGATATATTATAGAGTGGCGATATAAGGATTTCTTGTCACTGATATATTCCGCTACCCTACTGCCAAGTATATAATAAATATATACATATAATGTTGCACGAGTTGCAACATCAACCGTGACCAAGTATATAAGTATATATTCAGTATATAATCCTGTGGACATGATAGTGGTATTATATATGTAGATTTATACTATTATAGTACTGTATTTTCACACGCGAACATATTCGTTCATCTCCGCGAGCCATACTGTCCTACGTTTCCTTCTGTAAACATCACCATTCTGAAAACTGCATCTTTCTTGTCCATCTAGAATGGCTTCGCGATACGGGTTACCAAGGACTACGGGATTATGTAATAAGTATTATTTATATACACACATGTAGATGTGATAGTTGATAACATGTACGCTTTTCACACCTGCATACAACCGCTCATCTCCGCGAGCCGTGACTTGTCAACGTTGCCTTCTTTAAGCATCGCCATTCTTAAAGACAATCTCTCACGGACGATAAGACTAATAGGGAGAAACCATTGCTTTCCATAAAAATGAATTCATTGAAGGACTGTAAATTAACCACGTGAACGTTTCTTGAACTATATTTTTGGACATCTTTTAGAGCTTCTTCGTGGGACTTAATTTGTCTAATATAGAGTTAAAATATTTCTTCAATTACATATGCAAACACATTTATTAATATTTGCACGTTTACTTGAAACTACATTGTGTCTGCGTGCTTTAACTCAATTCCCAAGACATTTGCCTATATAGTGTTTGTGACTGAAAATCGATATTACAATAGGTTCTACAGTCTTGTGATAAATGTAATCTCACATTTTTGTTGATATAGTATTACTGAATTTATTAAACTCGTGGGCAGAGCCTCGCATAATATCAGTTTTGCCAACTCAGTAATGACTACTTATAATCATGAGATCCTCATGGTATTATCCTCGAGCAGAACTCATACACTATGTGGTGGGTGTGGCACATATAATGTGATATTACCTATGCCGGTTTGTATTATTGGTCATATGTAATATATAAGAGCTATATTTGCATGAATCTGCGCTTTCGGGCATAAACAACTAAGCAAACCCATCGAAATACATCCTTTTATCTTCCGTTGATAAACAAGGATCGTTTACAAAACATGTAATATGTTGTCTATGTCACGCTATATGTTAAGTCACGTGGATAGAAGAGTATGCCGTGATTGGTCCACGATCTGACCATTGACAGACGGGCTAAGACAACAGCTAACCAGCTGGCTGCAAGGGAAATGATCTGAGTTATCGATAACAGATCATTTCGAAGGAAATATATCACTGTACGTGGTGTACGATCATAAGTTCTTTAGGTTTATGCAATCAGAAGTTTAGAGTTTGAGTCACTTTAACAATCGTCAATTATCCTGGAAGATATTGCTATTCGGCATTGCGTTTTTGGAAGTCGAGGCTTGGATGAATTTCAACCAATCAGAGAACTCCTCTGAGTTTATATCCAGAAAGAACGTAAGCATGTAACAAATTGTATTGTTAAATAAATGTGATGATTACATGCGTAAAATATTTATGTGAAACCCAATATGTTTACTTATTTGTGAAAACAAATTCATGAACAATTCTTGTGTTATTATTAATGTGTCGGAGCATAGTTTCGTCGCAAATGGGTGAATGATTCCCGCAGCGACGTTAAACTTCATAATCACTCACTCAGAGCATAATTAACGGCACATAATGTGATAATGTTAAACACGTGATAGCCAAGTCGATATTTCAAGTCACTAATGACAGGACGTCATCAGTAATTTCAAGTGAATCAAACACACAAACTTCATGCTACTAAAGAACTTCCCCGAATACAACCCATTTATCCGGCTGGCAATGTGTACCCTGGCGGCAGAGTGAATTGTCTTCCCGTGTGTCTAAGATGAAACCAACCAATCAAAACATGCGTTATTAACAGCTACTGTGTATCACAACATAAAAAATTAGGATCATTGGTAACAGCCCGTCTTCTGGCGGCAGAGTAAGTTGTCTTTCCCTGTGGATAATTTGAAACCAACCAATTAAAATATGTATATATACTGCATATCACAACATCCAAATGTATCATGGCACAATGTGCAGGTGACTCTGGTTGCGGATTGTAGCCTAATAATTGTGAGAGTTGATTGCCAACAAGAAAACTCTTAGTTTCGAGAATATTGGCCTTCGTTTGTGGATCGGGAATTTAGGGCGAATCTGATTGGACTATGAGTGGCGACACTAGTGCTTTCATCTCACTGTACCAGCAAATCTGACATTTGAAGGCAAGGGATCTAACATAGTAGTTAGATCACGTGTGCTAGGGAAGATGGTGCAGTTCCAGCAAGTGAAGTCTAATTTAGAGTTGTCGCACATTCGTGAATTATCCCCGCAGTCAAGTAATACAACAAATCAATAAATACAAAATCATTTAAATTTAATAATTAAATGGAAACTTTATCTCTGTAATTGTAACCCATCTAGCAAATCGCACTCAAATATACTGTCTTGCTAATTATTAGATATAATCAATATTCTTCATTCATATACATTCATATACTATTAAAAAGCTAATTTATTATTTTCAAATCGCTATTTTCCATTTAAAAAGATGTCATCTGGACTTTTCGGAAGAAATCCGAGTGCATTACTCAATTATATATAATCACTCGTGAACGTATACTGTTATTATTGATGTATTATATATAGAACAGATCAATGGGGTTTTATTAAATTTAAATATTCCTTTCATCGACTATGTTCTTGGCACACACCCATAATTTTGAAATAGTTATTGATAGCGACGTATAGTATGATTGACATAAATAAAAAATAATATTATGTCAAGAGAAATGGTTTCTGAAGAATGGTGTATGGAATGACATTAGCTACTAATTGCCTGGAGTAGTAGTGGCTGAAGAATTCAGGACGATTTCAGGAGAGCGAGCTACTGCTCATCGTAAGTATGCATATAAATTACGTATGTTTACAAAGTTGTTGTGAGATTTGCTTTGATATACATGTAGTAATTTCCGTGGGTGTTTTTCAGGTCGCATATAAAGTTGCTAAACATTGCCGCTATTTTGTTTTTTAATGAATAGGCGGTGAACTAAGGCCGATATGGCACCAATCCTAAATAGTTCCGCCCAGTGACGGCGTAATTTTGCAAAATAGCGTCTGACATGATAATGGTTCATTGTTACCAATAGGGGAAGAGGGACTTTGCATTCTGTATATTTCTCTCTCTCTCTCGCATCGCTTCAAGTTCCTCCTCAGGAAGCCTAGTGTTGAGTTGGCTCTGCTGCAGAGCTGGGGCCCGTTCCACAGAACAATCGTAGAACTACGAGAATCGTAAACTCCTGTACGTTATCATGGAGTTGCTGAGGAGTTACGACTCTCATAGTGCTACGATTGTTCAGAGAACGGGGACGCTAGAACACTAGAACCGATGAATAGAATTCTCACTCGACGTTTGATTGAAAAAGAACATCTACAACTATGTTTGAATAATATGGCACCAAAATTTGGTAGTCTTGTTGACTTGTTAAACTTATTGCGAGTTTTAATCGAACGGTTATTAGTATATGTGCATTTAGCGAAACTTACAGATATATATGCGTGTGTATAGTTGGTATGCAGTAACGCGCATTTCAGTTACCTGCGTAATCGAGTATTACACCCGAGTATAAGGGACGGGTACACGCTTGAGAAATAGCAACAAATTAGTGATACTTCGAAACGGATTGTGGAATATTTATGCAATATAATTATACAATCCAGATAAATAAACTCCATGTTAACTTAAAATCTAGTTATAGTCGACGAAATCCTGTAAATATAATTACACCATTTACTCGTATATTATTTTTATTGAATTTTTGTTTTATTTGGAGTTTAAAGCATCCTCGCACCCCAGCGTTACTTAATTCCGTGCAGGACTCACTTCATGTGGTACCCCTGTCACCCATCTAGAGAGAAACTTGCGCAAACAGTTTAGGAGCTATAAATAGAACTGATAATTTTATTGGATAGATATTTACACCAAATTCATCAGGAAAATAATTTCATTGGTTGGCTGTTTACGCATGTTCCTTCCTGGGTACCACACGAAGTGACACTTGAACGGAACTAATGCAATGCCATGGTACAGTCAGCACATCATATTAAACCCGCAACATCCGTAGGTCTGAATGTTGCAGTAAACCTGCGAGCACCGGCTGGTACAAGGATGATAACTGCATTGCTACTCTACAAACATCGCATTCGAATATCGCTTCAGAAAGGTAACTTTCGCGAACATTGATGCCTGGTCCCCGAAGCGGGATTTGACCTTGGAACCTTTGGCTCCGAAGTCCAACGTTCTACCACTGCGCTACCACCCTACCTTCAGCATGTAGAATATGGAATAGTTTCCCAAATGAAACCAATTGCAAGAGGTTACTTATCAACTTTTAAGCATAACATACGACATATATACGATTTAGCACCCACGTTATTCACACGGACCCAGAAATTACTCTATCTTTTTAAAGTGACTCAAACACAAAATTAATAAAACATAAACTGATTGATTTCCTTCCAAATGACCTGTTATCGATAAATCAGCTCATATTCCGGGCAATCGTAGACGCTTAGGTGAGTAAGGGCGTGTGACATGCTGGGTCATTTCTGTCAATAAATATGTTGCGCAGTAATTCTAACATGTGACGTCATCTTCGGTAATTTGAATACCGCGTGCGGCTGTCAACCATCTGACTGAGGACCAATTACAGCGTACCCTTCTAACCAGCTCCATATATAGCTCCATATATTACATATGGCCAATAAAAAATCCCGGTAAAATCACACTATAATGTTCACATCTATTTGAGTCGTTTTAACATGGTGTGGCACCAGAGGGCAAGTCCGCACTACCCGTGGCAATCACGGCAATGGGTTACTGGCCATCAGTTAACTCATTGAATTACGACTTGTTTAAGATTGGATTCTCTGATATTGTGTCCATTACGTACGTTTTATGCATTAAAGCCTTCCCACTGTTGTATTATCCAAATAACAATAAAAAGGCGATCCACGGGAGGGGAGGGGTGGTGGGGAAGAGTCTCAGTCTATAGTTATAACAAAGAACTTTTGTCATATTTATAACAGAGCATATACAATATAACAGAAACAGATATAGAACAGAACATACCAATACAAAGACTGACCCAACGGACCATGCTTAATTAGCTACACAGCGTCAAACAATGTTTGTAGATGTATTTTTCCTATTCTCCCATAGTTGTTAGTATTAAGTAGATCTTTTCTTTATTTTATTATTTTGTTTTAATAAATGTGTGTACTATTGCATGCAAAGTTGATCGTGTGACTTTGAGGCATGGCATATACCACCACTTCTGATCTATATATTCTATTTTCAGAAGATAGATCGTGACTCGACATTAGAAGCAACAACTACAATGAATATATACGACGTGAAAACATATTTTCTAAGGGCGAAGTGGACTTTCTTTGTTCTGTGCACATCATCGATTATCATAACGTTTCATTTCGCCTATAGAGGGAATGTCTTGACAGGTTACACTGGGAACGCAAGTGACATAATAACTAGTAAAGCTATGTTTTCTAAAACTCCAAATGTTACTCTTGGAGTTGACCACGCATCGTGTAAAGCAATTTTATCTGGGAATATCAACAGTACGAAAAAGGCTGTGAATTTTATGAAAACTAATTTCCGTAGAAGTGTCTTACCAGATTCGTATCCCGATATAACAGTAAACTGCGCCGCCTATATTGCCAGAAGAGGTTATGTTAATTTGACAATGTCAGCAGAAGAGGAGCGGTTCCCGTTAGCGTTTGGTATTCTTGTTTTCAAACATGCTGAACAAGTTGAACGACTACTACATGCAATATGGCGACCAAACAATGTCTATTGCATTCATATAGATACTAAAAGTACTTATGCATTCAGAACTGCAATAATGTCTATAGCAAGGTGTTTTGACAATGTATCCATATACCCAAAGCCTGTAGATGTGCGGTGGGGAACGTTCACTGTGCTAGAGCCGGAACTACTTTGCATGGCAGAGGTACTGAAGCGTAAACAAAAATGGAGGTATTATATAAATTTGACGGGACAAGAATTTCCTCTAAAAACAAACTATGAGTTAACACGGATCCTTCGAGCTTACAATGGGACTAACGACATAGGCGGACAATACAAGGGGTAAGTTTGGCAATGCTAATATTAGTTTACACTGTATTATACAATTTGGCAACCAAGCCCAGAGATTAAAACACTACCTGCCCGCATTGAACCACCCCAAAAACTATAGAACACGTACTACTGCACTGCCCACTTATTTATTTTCATATTTTTACTTATCTCCTTCATTTATCTATTTATTTATCTTACTTTTCCACTTGTCCAATGTTAGACGCAGACGTTAAACGTTAACTAACTAAGTAAGTAAGTAACTAAGTAAGTATGTTTGGTAAAATTGATTAAATGTGTGACAACCCGGCCATGAATGAGATTGCGAAAGTATTTGAGTAAAATTTCTTGCTCAAGCTAAAATGGTGTCTGTGTGTGTCTGTGTGTGTGTGAATATTGAAATTCAATTAGTAGTCATCTTGGAATAGATAACTTCCAAAATAACCTATTTAGTAGCTTTATTAGTAGAGTAGCGATTGTGCAATGTACGTGTAACTCGTATGCTGCCAGTGGTAAGTAACCCTTACAGAATGCACGTAAACAATGGCATAATGCGTATAAAACCAACAATTTCCACAATTAAAATACACGTCATACACTTTAGATTCACAAACCATTGTAATATCATTCGAATGCAAAGATATCATTTCCGTGTCCTGTTTATTGTGAACAAACTCGACAACATCGCTATCGGTCATCTAGCCGCAGTTAGCCAAAAGCCGCAGGGAAGTAGAATTCAGTAAAGGAAGGTAGTCAGTGATTAACCAATTTAATTACGAATGTTCTGAAGCCAACCAATCGGCAAGGCTGTGTAATAGACTATCTCCATAGACATATGGGCATAACGGATGTAATACCTTATTGGAAAGGAGTGTCTAAGGCTGTCGCTCTGTCGATTTAATTAGGGAAAATAACTCAAGATGTTCAGATTAGTCCCAGGTATAACTGGTTTCCTGCCCTTCAAACTAAATGCAAAACTTGTTTCCTTATATATAAAACTGGGTTCAAGCTCTTCCAACTAATATATTATAACTGGTTTCCTGCTCTACCAGTTAAGTATAACAGTTTCTCGCATGTTTACTGATACATCCTGCGCTACGGATGTTTTGGGTTTCCTCCTACCCTAATAAACAGCAAAACGGTGAGGTGTCCTATTGTGTGTCCGTGCCAGGACACCTAATGTGGACGCTAAAAAATGAACCAGGACGCTCGAGGTGAAAGTATCCAGCCAGGATCCTGTCTGATCCTGTTTAGGCTGTTATGGTCACGGGTGTCCTTTCACTAAGCTCTCTTATCCGCTAAGAGACCATTGCATTCTCTTTGCAGTGTATTAGCTATCGACAAAGTGAGCGTTATGGTCTCTTGGTGGATAATAGAGCTTCGGGGAAGGATACCCTGGAAAAGGATACAACTATTTTGTTTGTGTTTCCGGACAGTATGAGATGTAGGCTTGAATAGTCCAGCCGATGTTCAAATATGTCCATATTCAACTTGCTTTTCCTGTTTCCTTCCCTTTCAGCGCAAATTTAGACAGGTGGCAAGGAAAGGGAGATCCACCACATAAAATTCAACCCAGGAAAGGAAGCGTCCACATAGCTGCTTCACGAGCCTTTGTGGAGTACATATTGCACAACAAGACTGCTATAGACTTTCTAGCATGGGTAAAGAAAACCTCAGTTCCTGATGAAACGTACTTTGCGTCACTGAACTTCAATCCTCACCTACAGATTCCTGGGTCGTACACAGGTACGACGAATTGTCCATTATGATAATTAAATTATCATTCATTTACAATGTAAAAGTTGCCGTTTGATCATGACTCCATACCTAATTTAGTGGTTTCTCCTAAAATGCTTAAAGGCGCATCTCGCGTTATTGTAGTACTATTACAGAGGCGGGCAAACCGTTGAAAATTTCACAGAAGCGACTACACAGTTAAAAAGGTTAGGTGTCCTTTTCCAGTATCCTTATAAATCCCACCAGGATCCTGGTGGAATTTTGTTAGGATCCTGGAACAGGACACCTAACTGTTTTGGCTGTGCTAGTTTCAACACACCAATCCAACAGGCAAAACCTCGTGTTATTTATACTGCCGTTGCACTTTAAAATTCCTAACATGTAATCATTAAATACATTTACTGGACCTTAACATATTTTGAGGAGTATATTAAAATAAAATACTTCCAAATAGACCTCGAAAACAATATAACTAACCATACCACGTGAATATAATACCATGGCGCATATATGGTCATAATTATATTTGCATACAAATCGCCGAACTCGCGTATATGTTTTATATCCGAATCGTGCAAGAATCTTATGGGTTTTTTTTAGGTCAAGCTGACGATGGCAAGTACGAGCTTCAATGGACAAGACATAAAATCTGGTATGATCAAACCCTGTGTGCAGGCAAGTTTGTCCGTGGAGTGTGTATTCTGACCATTGGCGACCTCCAACGTCTCACGAACTCCAAGATGATGTTTGCCAACAAGTTCAGTTACGATTATCAATATCTGGGCTACGACTGCCTGGAATCTTGGTACTTTGATAAAGTGTCACGTGAACAGCAAGGACATCTGGACTTCAATACTACCATTTATGAGAACAGGTGGCTTGTCCATCATCACTTCTAGGGCAAAACATTGGCAACATTGGACAACTTCTTCACCTGTCCCCTGTTTCACAAAGACATCCTAAATTTAGCTCCTAACTTTATGACCCAGTTTATCACCTCCTTAGTTAGATGTCGATTTAAGAAGGGATAATACTTGTGACGTCGTCGTGAAACAACTTGTTACAAGGTGTCAACTCTTGGGACTGGTTTAGGAGCTCCTAGTTAGTTAGGAGGCCGTCGTGAAACGGGGGCCTGGTTAACATAATTTCTGAGAACAGGTGGCTTGTCCGTCATCACTTCTAGGGCAAAATATTGGCAACATTGGACAACATTTTCACCTGGTCAACATAATGTCTGAGAACAGGTGGCTTGTCCGTCATCACTTCTAGGGCAAAACATTGGCAACATTGGACAACACCTCCACCTGGACAAAATAATTTATGAGAACATGTAATTTATTTAGCATAAGCATGTATATTGAATTGAATGTATCATATCAAGTGTTTCAAGAGTCTCGGATAGCATCTTGTCATCGAACGTTTATCCAACTGCGTTTTTTGTACATGGAGTTTATCCCTTCAAACGAGGTAACATATACTCTACGCCGGCGACCCATATTCAACATGGACTATAGGAAACATATGATGTGTATGCACACGAGGAGTCTGCTCATGTTGACTGAAACATTTCCACAATCAAATATAATACAATACCGGATTAGTGAGGTAAAACGTCACTTTACACTCGAGACAGCCGTGAGCAAGTTCATTCTACGTTGATATTGAAATACTATTGGTGTTACATCATCTACGTATCTCATTACATGAACTTCGAAGCGTCCTTGTACATTGTCACATAGTAATTAATTACGTTTATAGCATTAACTGGTATTGCCAACAGGAACATATAACATCTTTCTATAGTTTTAGAATGCATCGTGGACCCTTTTATACAGAATTATACAGAAGAAACTGCCTTGTGTGCATCGCCTTGTTGAACAAGGTATTGTCTTTGTATTGTTTTATGTTGGCTCATATATACAGGTGCTGCTTCGAGTAGCTTTGCTCTAAAGTATGTGTTGCTTCGTGTAAACATTTCCTAAAATATGTTCGTCCTGGAGTAGGTTTTTCTCTCAAATAGGTTCTGCATTGTCTAGGTTTTCCATCATACATTAGTTGCCTCGTGTAGGTTTGTTTTCATATAAGTGATGCCTCGTTATTATCCTATCCTTACACTAATCTGTCGGGGGGGGGGGGGGGGGTGTTTAGGTCTAACGTGTTCCTCGCTCAGTTGTCCAACAGGGAACGTGGGAACGTAAGGTCTGGGGAACAGAGCCTGATATGAGTTTGTATATAATTAAAGCTGATTACTTTCTTCATACCCCGGAGCATAAGCTATACTATGAGCTTACACATACCCACACATTTTACCCCTTCGTGTAAAACAAATCTGTCCAACATTGCTATAAATAAATATAGTGAATCAGACAATCTGATTGGTCAACGTGATCCCAGCACATTGCGTTCATACGTCGATGAACGAAATTTTCTCATTCCACTCCCATAAAAGATCTACTTTGGAAATGACAAACATGTACTAAAACAAATCAAGGTAAATGCACAAAGTTCAGCGCAAACAGTACACGAATCTAGTCAATAACTGTGACGTAGCTCTACTGTGACGCAAATGACGCCGTATGCTTCCGAGCTCATTTCAATAGAATTATTATATTTTTCACGAATGTGTTGAGAATTCTTTGTATAATGACTGACTGCCATGTATTTTATGTTCCTTGAGATATCAGTACAGTTACAGTGAATCCCGGAAATCTTAACTACTCGCATTACTAAAATTATTGTATTCATAGTAAAAATGAAAAAAATAAATATGTCCCCACTCCCTCATGATTTACGGATGACCTTTTGTTGAAAATATTAATGCTCAGTTCTACCAAATAGTAATTACAATTGATCCATCTTGTTATTCCACTAGATCAACTACATTTACATCAATTAGTTGAGTAATTTATTTATAAGGATTGACTGCAATATTTTTTACGTTCATCGAGCTATGGCAAACCTTTGTATGAACCGCTTCGAAAAAGAAAATCGACCCAATCGGTCTTGCCATGCTACAAGAGGATTCGGTTCGTTTACTTTTATAATTGTTACGCAATGTGCAGAGTTGGGTGTGTATGGAGTATGTGGTTTGTTTAACCCGATGCTATCTCATGGTTCATTGCGCGCAGGAGAACTCCAATCTGGCTTATTGGCTTCAATGGGGAACATTCCTGGAGTTACGTCCCTTATCAACGATAAGGCGTCAGAACACAATTAACTTCCTTCTTTGAGCACTTACAGAACAAATAAGAGTAAATATATGGTGCATACAATATTTTTGTAATTTGCTGCCAGATTCTATAGTGTTCTGCTGCACATTTGCTGAAA
>JAUTBT010000252.1:0-11375 GCA_032361225.1 Lepetodrilus schrolli | reverse complement strand
GTTAATTAGTTCACCGTCACGTATGGGTGAAAGATTCCCGCTGTGACGTAAAACAAAAATTCACTCACTCACACTCATTACTTTCAGAGAAAAATGAAGGCATCGTAGATTCCAACAGAAACGATAAGTGACATTACTTAATTCTTTCCGGAAATATAACTCTGCTCTATCTCGACTTTCAGAGAAATTGAAAGGATCGTCGATTCCGACACGAATAAGAAGCTCAGCATGATATCGGCGTACCGCAAGCGTGGTATTGTGGTGATCGCGCCGGTCTGCGAGTGCGACCACTACATGCACAGCCTCTACAGCCTGGGTCTGTGCGTGGCCTCGTTCCGGCAGCAGCGGTACCCTCTACTCAACCTCAGCCTGGTGCTCACAGGTAACTGGTCGTGCGCGTCGTGGAAATTAGGTGCCGTAAAACGGGTATTATTCGCGTGTCTCCAATTTTCATGAAATTCACTGTGCGTATTCGATTGTGAATTTAAGAAACGCGCGAGTAAAATAATAGTTGACGACTTCGTCACGTATGGGTGAAAGATTCCCGCTGTGACGTAAAGCAATAATGCACTCACTGACTAGTTGACCGTATTATGGAACGAGGGCCCACTCTCTGCCCAGGTTCGAGACTCGTTGATAGTTATCAAAACACGTTCTGGCTGAAGGCCGACTGAGCGTCTAGGGCATTAATTAGATGACAATACCTTGTTCAGTTTAATTGGATTGTAGTTATGTAACAACACTCTAAACTGTGGGTGTCATTTAAGCATAATTATTATGTCACTTCCGTTGCGATTAAAAACAGGGAATTTTACAAAATCGTGAAAATTGCGATCCACTAAATATTACCGTTTTACAGTATTATGTTTGTTGAAATGAGATACCATGAAACATTGTTTATTCACGAGAATAAACAAAAATGCAATAGGTCAATACCAGGGGACATTCCCCTACAGATATTGCTCTAATTCTGGCTGCTTTAATTACACTTTGTGTTTCAGAGAATGACGACAGTTCCACGTCAGTAGCTGACGGATCTCACCATGTCATCTACATCAAGTACAGATCCTTTCTTCAACACTACCTGACGTTGTGAAGCCAGGTCGTCATGTAGGCGACGTTTCATTATGAAGATAACGACAGCTGGACTCGTTTATTGATCTTTTTAATGCATTTTAATGGACTTTTTTAATGTTGACAGAACTTTCAGCATTATTCTGTGGTTTTTAATACAGAAAATCAATTGCCATAAGGTGTAAATTCCAACCGTCAGTAATTTGGTATGCATTATGCAAGCATCATTTAAATATATAAAAGTATCAGTATGTGCCAATTGTCATGCATAGGGTTAAATATTCCAGCAGTGATGTAAAGGGTTAAATAGTCCAGCAGGGATGTAAATGAACAAATAAAGCGATCAGTTGTGCTAATTATGCAACGTGTAAAAGAAACTTTTAACTTCCTGTCAACTAGAGGTGTATTGAAGGAAGAATATTAACAGTCTGACTTGTCAACTGTCAGTTTTGCTTCACGAAATGACTCGTCACGTATGGGTGAAAGATTCCCGCTGTGACGTAAAACAATAATTCACTCACTCACGAAATGACTGTGCTTGTTTAACAGCACTGGTTATGATTATGATCATACCAATCCCACATATGACTACCAAACGATCAAAATATGTACCACTGATTTTCAAATTTGAAACATGAAATTTTGACAAATAATGTCATTGTCCATCAGTCCCATGTGAAACAATGCAAAGTGCTTAGGCATTTGCTGTGTTGACCAATTAATAAAGCATGTGACGTTGATTTTAGAGTTGAAATATGATTATTTTTTCTCACAAATAATGCCATTGTCCATCAGTCCCATCTATGACAATGCAAAGTGATTAAAACCACTTGCAAGGTGTATTAAAACCACTTGCAAGGTGTATTAAAACCACTTGCAAGGTGTATTAAAACCACTTGCAAGACGTATTAAATGGATGCTGAACAGAAATCATGTTTCATGGTGGGCTTTCCTAGTCATCCACAATACCAGTAATCTCAATGTACAGCAAACAGTGCCTTGCAACTTGAGTTCCAAACTGTGTGATTTTGTAGCTGTAAAATAGTTTTATGGTGTTTCACATCTGTACATTATCATGCTAAGTTATTGCAACATGTTAAAAGACCGTGCAATGTCTTCTGGTGCCTGGTCGTGTGTGAGAACATTCCAATGCACGCTATAGGTCACCTGCTCCGAGGGCCCAGATCTGCCTTACATCATCAGGGGTTAACACTAACAGTTTTGATCACTAGTCCTCATAATGACAACATATACTGTAAATCATGAAATGTTAGCGTCATAAATATTGCACGTACATCTACGGAATAATTCTTGGAAAATGTTAGCGAATTAAAATGTTACAGTCTAAGAGCAACTCGTTAAAGTCGCTAACATTTTATGATTTACAGTAGTAAAGGTCTAAAAATTCCAAAAATTCCACTAATCCTCGGGATACCTTTGAGCAGTTGAGCAGTTTGTGCTCGGGCTACAGGACTAGTGCCAATATTAATCCCTGGTCGTGGGTGCTCGTATACAGCAACTCCCATGTTAACCACGCAACTGGATCTAGCAAAAACAGTATCAGCAATGGAATATTTATGTCACTGTTTTGGTTATGGAAGCTATCGGGGTGTCTTGCGTCTGTGTGTTGAGTTCTAATGAATAAATGATGGGCAAATGTTGCTTCATGTACATAAAATAGATTATAGATATTGCTATTTTGAGTGCTCGCAGACCAACTTTTACATGCTGACATTAGAGTGTGTGTGTGTGTGTGAGAGAGAGAGAGAGAGAGAAAGAGGGGTGGATAGTTTGGGTGTATGTCAATGAATATTCTATGGGCAGAAGGAGGCAGCCTCACTAGTTTTCTTGATTTTACCGTAGTGCTTTTTGAGGGCTTGGAAAATGTGTTTACTTTCTGAGTATTCAAACATCAAATATTTACCCACTTTTCTGGTCAGTTTGTGATATCGGTCAACATCGGCTGTCTTACTTTAACATCACCGTCTTTATTTCATTACTCTTTCTGATGAATACATTGCAATAGATCTATGATACTTCCCTCCAAAATGCATACTGAAAAGGTATTCAAAGTATACAATGTTAGATTATGCTATAATTAGATATGTAAAACAATAAAACAAGCATGGAAAACCACGCCAAAATGTTGGAATAATGTATAGGTGGAGATGTAGAACATTGATCAATCGATCATTTGTTAAAGTATTAAACAGTTATATCCTTGCCCATCTACTAGTCTCCTGGATCGTCGCAAATGGGTGAAAGATTCCCGCAGCGACGTTAAACTCCATAATCACTCACCCACTACTAGTCTCCTGCAACAGCAATGAAATCATTTTGAAAATGCTAATTTTTTGAGGGAGAATGTTTGTGTTTTACTGTGCTTGCTTTCAATAACGATGTATCAATATTTGTGTTATCTTGTGTTGTATTGGCTATGGCATATTTATTATCGGAGAATTATGATCCATTTTCTAATACATGTGTTGTGCAATTTTCATTAGTTTTCAGTATTTGATAATAGGTGTATCTTAGTTAAGACATGTCTATTTTTGTTTGTATTCCTTAAATATTTACCACCATATATATTCTGAATTTTAGCAAACATTTCTTGAGAAAAGATCTCTTCCTATTTTTTTTGTACATTTGAAATTATTCACATATCATCTCTTTTTACCGTTAATTGTGGTTAATTGTGTTGATGAATCAAAAGTAACAAGTTCCAATCCCATTGTGAAGTATCTGAAATAGTTTTACTCGACTAATATTTTCACTTGTAGTAAAATCATTCCACTTCCATGTATTTCAAGGTACATTGTTGTTTCTTGTTGTGGTTTACTTCTATTTACTTTTTGTACGTCTGAGCAGATCGTAAACACCCTTATTTTCATTCCAAAGTAACTACAAGTTAGTTATATCAGGTACATTTCTTATTGGTTTTTGTTATTTTTATTTTCTATTTCAGTTATACCATGCATTCCAATCTGTCAAGTTTACTCTACCAAGCTCAGTCTGATTTATCTATATCAAGAAATGTGTTAACTGTTGAATTAGAGTAAAACTTTGGAAGATTATTGACGCATCTTGAAAACAGCTCTAAACTAGAAGTATAGTGTGCATCCATTGAAATCTGTTTGTTTCTCTAGTATGACTCCAAAGTGATTAGATTGGCCAAATTGACTCTCAGATATAGTGTGTATTCAGTAGAACTGATATTTTCGCCCTGACCATATTTTTTTAAAGTACATGTATAGAAATGTATAGAGAAATCTCTAGCAAGATAGATTTCTGGGTTTGCCAAATGTTTGTCAACTACATAATATGTATCTACCAACAGATCCTTGCAAGTTCACATTCCTCATGAATAATGTATAATTTGAATTAATTTTTTATGTTTTCCGCTTCTATATTAGTTGAACAATTCTGCCTGATGTTCCGTGTCTAACTCTGCGATAACATTGGTCTTCTTTCCCATGTGACGGTCTTCTTTCCCATGTGACGGTATTCTCAGTATCATTCAGGGTTATAATGACCAGAGGTCATTTTTCGATTATCAATGGCTGGGCCCTGTCATGTGTTCCAACTCCTGTTATTCATTGTATTATTTTATTATGCTTGCAGTTTTATATACAATTGTTGTTAGCACTGATGGCGTATGGGAGATTATTATTGCCGCAAATGTATTTTTCTTCTTCGTGAAACTCATTTCAAATCACAGAGCAGTGTTCAGGCATTGATTGCTGTGTAATGTTAATATTACCTATAGACATGTTATATTAACAGTAGTTTGCGCTTCCATGAAACCCATGAACTGTCATTGACCAAGACTGCACGGTAGTTTTATTCGTATAATGCTATTAAATCATCATGGTCTCAAAACAACAAATCAAAATCATTCGATAAAATTAATTGAATTTGATCATCGATACTAGCTACAGCAGCTGCACGTTATAACCCGGTCTGCATTTCACAGAAGGATTGTATTGTGGCCCGGTCTAAATTAGGGTGTGCGTCGTACTATCCACCTAGAAAAAGTGTAAATCGGCCCCTAATATTGAGACATAGTGACAACAGATGTTTTTTTAATTGATGTAGAAAAAGTAACATTTGAGTACAAATCGCTTTATCTCGTGATTGGCAGCAAATACGGATGGAGCCAGTCCCACTACTCATTGGATAAGGGGAAAGCAGTCATCCACACATTGGGCAAATACACACGTTATTAGTTGGTTATTGAATGGAAGGACGAGTATATCACCCTCAAAATATCACATGATGCACTCGTCCTTCCATTCAATTTGTAAAAAAATGGCGACACTTCTCTTCTTCTTTTACAGTAGTAAAATTTAGATTTTACACAAACTACCAGTAAGACCCTTTCGTGAAATGCAGGCCAAAGTTGATTCTGTCCATGCTTGCGGCAACTGGAGATGCCCTACAGACCTGCACATTTGCCTAATCCAGCATTCAAGGCAATACAAATAGAATCTACCGCACTCTTCAATGTCGGGTACTTGAATGTATAAATTTAACAATATGCCTTTTTATCCAATGTACAGCACTGTTATGTTATTACTATAAAAAAAAAAAATTATGACTTTGAATTCTCAAAATTACCATCTTATATACTTTATGTTGGAGTTATGATGCATGTTAAGCTGGGCGTTTCATCTTTTCTGCATTCCATACAGAAATATTCTACAGAGATGACATCTTTTTTTAATCTCTGGTATTGGTGACGATTTATTCTGGGACGATCTTGACAAATTAGTCTTACATGTTTTTGCAAAACATGAAAACTTTGAGTTCAGAACCACTACAATGTTATGCTTGTGGAGTGATCATTTTCTAACTGTTAACAATAAATCTTGAAATTGTTATCCAATTTTGTCTTCTTTTTTAGTTAGCCCTCTCCATGCTGAAGGCAACCGGAGATGCCCTAAAGAGCAGTGACTGTGCCTAATCCAGCAGGGAGAGTGTTAATGAATGTAATACCAGGCCCTGCGATTGCAAAACTTTGTGTACGATTTAATGCTCAACTCAATTTTGTAATGCAAAAAAAAGGTCTACATCCAACTAGTAATTGTCAGGAACAAATATCAATAGATATACATAGGACTAGCCATTTTCAGGAACACTGTATATGGTCTCTGATCTGTTATTGAATGTTTGCATTGTTTCTCAAGCAAAACATATTGCCCTAACTTACGGTTTAAAAAGACAAATTTGAATGGACAATTCTACAACATGTATTTCTATATATTTCTGACATAACTGTAGAAGCTTATAATATAAATTTTCAGTCACAAACACTATATAGGCAAATGTCTTGGGATCTGGGTTAAAGCAGGCGGACAAAATATAGTTCCAAGTAAATATGTAAATATTAATAAATGTGGTTGCATATTTAATTGAAGAAATCTTTTAACTTTACTTTCAACAAATTAAGCCCAAAGAAGAAGCTCTAAAAGAGCTCCATAGACTATGACTTTGAGTATGAATACAATTATAATAATACATTGTGTTATTGCACTAGTGAGTATGAATACAATTATAATAATACATTGTGTTATTGCACTAGTGAAAGTATTTATCTTAATAGCATGGGTTTATTACACTCAGACTTATGTGATAAACAAGTATACAGATGTGCATCTCTTCATCGAGTTATTTAACGCATTGTTTCTGCCCGTGTTTCCTGCATCTGCATTGTAGTGCTCTGTTTGGTTTTACAACACTTGCAACTAAATGTTTTTGAACATATCTTGACGGTAGATGTTCTGGCTTAAATGTTCTCTAAATCTGCCTCCATACACCATTTATATATTTATACAATTCATATATAAAAGCAAAGATGTATTCTGGAGATATTACCTATGTAAGTGATATTTTATTGTATGGCAGCCATTTTGTATTTTTGGCCGTCATCTTGAATTATTAAATGGGTGATCAATTAATAGGTAACTATTTGAATTGGGGGGAAAAAATTATTTCCAAAACGAAATAGACCTAATGCTACTTGGAAGTGATGATAATGTATAAATAGTGGAGGCCATTTTGGAATTCAAAATGGCGGCAATAATAGGGATATTTCAGCCAGGCTCCCACCTGAATCTTCTTAGAATATAATTATCTATGTACCAAGTTTCATGCTTTTTTCACAAAATGCACAATTCATGTATATTTTGTTGCATATCTGCCCCTCTATAACTGAGACACTATGTTGTCATCATGTCTCATCAGTATACCGTCATTATACAAAGTCTTTTTGTATTCTACATCATAATTGCTACTAGTAAGCATGCACTCGTACAACTAACTACTACCTGTAGTCGGCTAATTACTCAAGGGCATATCTTTTTCTCCATGCTGGCCATTTTGTTTTATACTAATTAAAAGGCTTAGAATCGTCATACTCGCATGAAATAGTATGTAAAACATGCCATTGCATATGTTGTAAAACCAATGCAGTCCATGGTTATGTGATTGAATGAGACAACAGATCATTAATAGGCAACAGCAATGTACTTATTGTATAATTATCATAGACTTTTGTTGCTATTCATACATTAAATATATAATTATAGTATTCCTGGACACTCTACAACATTAATTATATGTTGATCCATCAATTTAGTGAAAAATACCAAAAGTCACTATTTTTTGGTGAATAATTAATTTAGTTTTACCATTATAAAATAGTTTTCTAATGATGTATACTAAATATAGCATCGATTTAGAATTTAATAAGTAAAAGGTATTTGTGAAAAGTCAATTAAAAACCATGAATTGTCATTAACCTGGTAACTGATAATAACCAATACCGAAAATTTGCGGTAATAATAACTAATAATAATAATAATAATACTATAATAATAATATAATAATATAATAATAATAATAATAACGAATAATAATAATAACAATTCAGCGGCCTCATATCGTCTTAAAACATTTGAGATCCCACTTGTATTCAAAAATATTTTTGGAATATTCGTCTAGTCGAGAACGTTCTTTTGTCAGGTTGGTGAGCTGGTTGGTTGTACTCGCTGTGTGCATGACATGAGAGCGAGGCTGACCGACTGTTAACGAGCTGGTCATGCGTTTCTTTCAAAGGTGGGATGTGAGCGAAGTTGAGTAACTGACGTTTTTCAGTTAAACTCACCTGGTAAGACAAGACACTTTTATTCTCATCAATACCACCCAATCCAGAGCACTCGCTCCCACCTACACACCAATACCGGAAGAAATTATCTCGGAGAAATTCATGTCTAATGAAAGTCCAAATACGATTCGATAGCGCTTTGATGCTTACCATTAAACCAGTTTGTTTTTTTCTGGTGATCTTGATTTACACTTATTCTGGGAATATATGTTTTTCTCGCTTTTTGACAATGTCATAGAACATATTGATTCCGTTGGTGGCAGCATCACTTGACACTTTGACTTTAAAAAATTGTAAACGATAGGTGGTCGATACACGATTTTATTAAGAACATTCCTGTGGTAAATCTAATGTAATTACTAGTGTAATAGTTTTAATTTAATAATTATAAAGACGTACTTAAACTAAACGTAAAATCGCCACGATTTGTAAATACTAAACATTGTAAAATCTCCACGATTTGTAAATGTTTCGTGCTCAGTTTGATAATCAAAACAGAAATATATGTAAACATTTCCGTTAGTTATATAAGCGTATTGCCTTAATATGTAAAATATGTAAAGCAATCTGTAGAACTGAATAGCAACTTGTAGAACTGAATAGAAACTTGTAGAACTGAATAGCAACTTGTAGAACTGTTGAACCGTGCCCATTTTATATATTAAAATACTGCGATATTGTTTTACAAATTGTGTGATTGATATTTTACAAATTGTGGCAATTTTACAAAGTCGAATTCAACTACATCTATTTTCAATAATACATTAATATTTAAATTCTGTTTTACATAAAGTATTAAACATTTACCAGGAGAAATTACGTGTTAACTGGAAAGCGGAAGTGAGGTGACAAGAAACAACATATGGTATATAACGTTAGCTATTATATTGTACAATAAACGAAAACTAAATCAAAATTGTGTACAGGAAATGCATTAAAGACACTGCATATACAGTGCACGAAATGCATGCGTTCTTGGTCCCGGTATGCCTATCACACGTAAATGTAACATGGAATAATCAGAAGTCTGAACATCGCACGTGCATGTGTGCAAATCAGATGATGGGCATCCGAAAGTAGCACGTTCCAAACTCAACTTCTAATTATAAAGTGGAAAACTATGAATGTCTGCGCATTAACCAACATTAAGTAATAACAAATAAACATTGAAGAGTTGGTGCATACTTTCTATAAAGGGTGTACATGTCCACATCGTATGGAGTCCATGTCATACTAAAAAAACACCAATATAAACGGGCTTAGCCCATCATCTGCTTACGTAGTACGTCATCACAGTTCCTTTTCCGTTGAAACCCTGCGCTGTCCGTGATCTATGGTACTTATCAGTCGCCTGTTTCACGCATAAACAGTCATATATAGAACATATTACCCAATGTTACAGAACAATGTCAAAACCAGCACAAAACGCTCTCCACACTCATCAGAGAAACCTCAACACGATGTAACTGAGGGTGGAGAAAGTCCCTGAATCTCACAGTGTATGCTAAACATCATAATCGTATGTACAGTATATTGTCTGATACTGTGGCCGTCCATAGTAGGATCTGTTGTCTGATCCAGGAGCCGTCTAGAGGATCTCCGACCAGGAAGTCTTCACTTGATCTTATGGCTGTTTCATCAATATACTTCCTTTAGTTACCTGGCATCTCCGTATGATCTGGGTAGTCTTCTTCTTCGTCCTCCTGTGGAAATAGGAATGAGTATTTACATACGTCTCTCTCTCTCTCTCTCTCTCTCTCTCTCTCTCTCTCTCTCTCTCTCTCTCTCTCTCTAGCTCTCCCTCTCCCTCTCTCTCTCTCTCTCTCTCTCTCTCTCTCTCGCCCTCTCCCTCTCCCTCTCTCTCTCTCTCTCTCTCTCTCTCTCTCTCTCTCCGACATTTTAGCCAACATATTTTTTGACGTTTTGGCGGTTCGACGTTTTAGCTATACCCCCGGAGTGTACATAGCAACTAATATGCATTGACCATTTTAATATATATTCAGAGCAACACACCTGATCTCCGAAGTCTCCGGATGATTCCGAATCCACTGTCTCCTTTTCGTCGTCTGGTTGTGCATCGGATTTCTTGAGTGTTCCTGAAATATACAACACATGGCCATGCTCTTTTCATATCTGAAGAATTGCAGAACAGCATCTATACCGTATATACAAGTACATGACTGAATAATCATAATACGATTTTAAGTCATATATCTATAGTAATAACTATCCTGTGATACAACACATGTATATTCAAATCCAAAAGTAGTACAGTATGTTTTGATAATGGATGTTAAAAGGATCCAGATATTGTATTAATTAAATAATGAACGTATTTCCATAAACATCCCAGCTTTAAGGTATGAAATTGTTCAACAGGAATTAATGTTTTCCCATCCCAGGAAATGAACATGTTTCTGGCTCTGTAGAGTGAAGGATCTCCGCAATGATCGTATCATTAAGTTCAAATCAATCCAGAGAATCTAACCTGCAAAGTTCAATAACTACTTAATAAAACGTCTGCTGAAGATAATACTACATGTCGATTGTCTTACCTTCTCTCTCGCATGGCGGCAGTTCATCACACGTTCTCACGGCTATTCCCTCCCCTGGAAGATACAAATGTATTGCATAAAGTTTTTGGTGCCGTGTTAGAATCTACACATACAAGAACTACCACAGAACATTTAATTACACCGTAGCAATCGTCTCTTGCAAAGATGCCAGCTATACATGTTTCTTGGAGCATTCGTCCCAATAGTGTTCTTATCATTGCCAATGAAAGGTCATGGGAGCCCTCGCATGAAGCTCTCGTATCAAGAACGCTCTCGTAGTGATCAGCCAGAGATTTGTAGGAGATAGCTCAGAGGCATGTGGTCTCTTCGTGGATAAGAAAGCTTCATGATAAGGGTGCCATGAAAATAAGGATAGCACCAGATCGATTTATGGAGTCCCATCAGAACATGGACAGTACTATTGCAATATATTCAGGAAATGTTTCGATTTTCTGAAAGAGCATCATTATTGGAGTGTGAATATAAAGTCGTAATCTATTTGTATATCATAGGGCAACTATTTTCAATACTAAACTACATATTATTTATATCTGAAAGGCATAATGTGCATGGTATACGTG
>JAUTBT010000251.1:0-11377 GCA_032361225.1 Lepetodrilus schrolli | reverse complement strand
CGACAAGACTTTAGGCAGATTGAATTATGTCATTAAACCACTCACATAAAACGGGAAGTTATTTCGTGCCCATTCCTAACCTTATCGCAACATCTATGCGATCCTCGATTAAATCCAGATAAGCATCCGTTAGCAGAAGATCAATCGACAGTGACGGGTGTTTTTCTGAAAATTCAGGAAGCAGGGGTGCAATATACAGCTGGCCAAATACAACAGAAGCCGTTACCCGCAAGGTTCCTTTAGGTTCCTGACTGACATCCACAGCCATCTGGTGCGCGGCTTCCAGCTCATCAACAAGCGGGGCAACACGCTCATAATACGCGACTCCCTCCTGTGTTGCCTCCAACTTACGGGTGCTGCGTTGAAATAAACGTACGCCTAACTCGGCTTCCAGGCTAGCAATAGTGCGCGAGATAGAAGAAGGCGAAACGTTATCCAGTTTAGCAGCTGCAGAAAAACTACGGAGTCGCATCACTTCCAAGAATAGCCGGAGTGTCGATATTTTCATTTTGCATTTTATGCAAAAGTCCTATGCGGTAACAAGTCTTTATTGTGAATTGAGCACGCATTATCCTTTTTCTCATCACCAAATAAGACAAAGGATACTAACCATGAAAAAAATATTACGTATCAATGCAAGTTCCAGGCTGCAAGGTTCGCACAGTCGTGAGCTGGCAGAATTTTTTGTAGCGCGCTGGCTTACGTTAAATCCCGATACGGAAGTCGTTATACGAGACCTTATTCTCAACCCCATTCCTCATATTAGTGAAGATACCATCGCGGGTTTTTATACTCTTAAAGCACAGCATGATGATCGGCTTAAACAAGCTACCACCTTGTCTGATGAGTTAATCAAAGAAATCATAGAAGCTGATATTTTACTGATAGATACCCCCATGTATAACTTTTCCGTACCTTCTTCCCTAAAGGCCTGGATTGATCACATTGTACGTGTGAATGAAACGTTTGGCCTCACAACCGAGGGAGGTTTTGAAGGTTTAATTCATAGCAAGCGTGCTTTTGTTATCACCGCGACAGGGGCGATCTTTTCTAACGAAGCCATGCAATCACTCGATTTTCTTACTCCCTATCTTAAAATGCTATTGGGATTTATTGGCATTACCGAAGTCGATTTTATTCCGCTCGAAGGTACGACCACCGATGAACTAGCATTTGAGAAAAGCCTACAAAAAGCGCAAATACAAATCAGCCAACTGGAGATTCAGCCATGACAACGATTGCATTTTTAGGATTAGGCGCAATGGGGTTGCGCATGGCAACCAATTTACAACTAGCCGGGCATAAGTTACGGGTTTATAACCGTAGTCCTGATCGCTGTCCATCACTACTCGATGGGGGTGCGGCATTATTTAGCACACCGCGAGAAACTGCGCAAAACGCAGATATTGTTTTTTCTATGGTAACTGATAATAAAGCTTCCCAGGCCATCTGGCTGGATGATAAAAATGGGGCAGTACTGGGACTCCAACAAAGGGCTATCGCGATCGAATGCAGTACCTTGACCGTATCGTGGTGTAAAACACTTGCGAAAAGAATCGCCACCAAAGGCGCCGCCTTTATAGACGCGCCAGTGGTTGGCTCTCGTCTACAAGCTGAAGCGAAACAGTTGATTCACTTGGTGGGTAGGGAACAAAGTATTCTGGGAAAAGTGCGTGACATACTCAATACAAGCGCTGTAATCATCCATCATGTAGGGGAGACAAGTGCTGGCATGAGCATGAAGCTCGCCGTCAATGCACTATTTGGAATCCAGACCGCGGCCCTTGCCGAAATTTTGGGTGTTTTAAGTAAAGCGGGGATCCCCAAAGACACGGCGGTGACTCTATTGAATGATCTCCCCACAACCAGCCTGGCTTTAAAAGGCATCGGTACACTCATTGCTGGCGAGAACTATGCACCTTTGTTTCCGATTAATCTGGTTGAAAAAGACTTCTGCTATCTTGAGCAACTGGCTACATCAGTACACGCAAAGACTCCATCAGCCACGGTAGCAAGACAGATATATCAGCAAGCAAAAATCGCAGGGTATAGCGAAGATAATATAGCGGGGGTCGCCCAGTTGTACTAAGGAATGAGGGTTCAATTACTTCCGAATTCTAACAGGCCCTTTTGCTCCCCGTTAGACGATCTCAATCGTCGTGTAGAACAACTATAATCCTCTTGAGATCGTCTAACGGGGAGCAAAAAATCTGCGTTATAGTTCCGCAAGGTATTAAATCCTCATTCCTAAGGCCTGATCAGGACTTCCTTAAACAAGATTCTTGACATTCCCAGACAATCAGTTAACACTGTTAACATGAAAGAGAAAATTATAACTTGCGCTAGAGATATTTACCTAGAGCATGGCTATAACGGCTTTTCAATGCGTAAAATCGCGGCCTGCGCTGATATCAGCGCGACCGCAATTTATCGGCATTTTCCAGATAAAGAATCTCTCTTGTTTAATATCTTACTTACAGGTTTCAGGCTGTTTTCAACCTATCTAAAGCGTTGTGAAGTCGAGCCGACTCCAATTGAATGCTTACAAAGATCCTCACGCGAATACATGAACTTTGCGCTGGAGCATTCCGGTTACTACGAGATTATGTTTATGACCACCGATCAGATGACCGGTTTAAAAAACCTGAACCAGCAAGGTGCAAAAGAAATGGAAGCGACTTATTTATTTCATCATCAGTTGGTCGTTAATTGCCGATTCAAAGATCAGAATATTGATCAATTAGCGGCTGCGATCTGGGCTTTTGGACATGGCCTAGTTTCTTTATTTCTGGTAGGAAAATTACCGCTTAGCCATGATGAGTTTATGGCTATGTACGAAAATCAATTGCATAACTATCTAACAAGTCTGTAGTTTTTTTTGGCGAGTAGTTGACAGCGTTAACTACTCCAACAACTAAATCGTAGAGAACTTAGAGGAATAAATCATGGTAAATATTATTACTGAACGCATGACAACCGAGCTCGATGACGAATTTGTCGTGTTTCTAATCGGTATGCGCATCAATCATTGGTGGAAAATACACAAATGGCTCCCTGTTTCTATGGCAATGCCTAAAATGCTTAAGGAGCTTTATGCAAATCCTGAGCTAGGTTTTATCAGTCAGGAATCATGGTTTGGTCGCACCACCCTCATGGTTCAATACTGGAAATCCTTCGAGCATCTGGAGGCCTACGCTAAAAATAGAAATGGTACTCACTTACCCGAATGGGTAAAGTTTAATAAGAAGATTGGCCATAATGGTGACGTTGGGATTTGGCATGAAACTTACCTTATCAAAAAGGGTTGCCATGAGAGTGTTTATAATAATATGCCCCAGTTTGGTTTGTCGAAAGTGGGTAAGCACTTATCGTTAAGTCAAAAGGCACAAACCGCGAGAAGTCGACTGGCTCAAGGGAGCTCTACATAGGTTTATGTTAGATGGTTCAATTAGTGAGGGTGATTTTTCGCTTTGTTTTGCACTGACGACGGCATCACTATATTTCCTTTCACGCTGTTAAATTATCCGCTTGGAACACTACTTATTGCCCTGGAGACGATCTACCTTTAGCCTTCTATAACTCAAGAAATCAATGAAAAGAGAATGACCTAGGAAGCTGACCAGTAAAGTACTCTTCATAGTAAAATTTTTTCACGAACTATTAACGGGGTCAGAGTCACAAGAGGACGAATAGCTTCAACTACGTCTATCACGGATAACCTCCAAACACTCTTCATACCTAATCCAAGGAACGGATTTATTATGGCAAGGCAAGATTTTACCCTTACACGAAATAAAACACGCACCTCGTTTTCTTACTCCAACGCACGTTTACTCATGCCATTTGCTTTTGGTGTGCTCGGGCTATCCTCTGCCAACCTGGTTTTGGCAAAGGGAGAGATCAGCAACATTACCACACATCTTGAAACAGCCAACCCCACAACCTATACCGACCACGCCTGGGGACAGGGCAATAATCTAGTAATCGATAGCTTTGACTTTGCTGGAAATACTTATAAAACAAATACTGAGGCCGATAGTGTAACCATTCGTCGTTCCGGCACGGAGACACCTTGTAGCTTGTTTGCTGCGACAACCAACGCACCTAAAAGCTACCAGGCTGATTTTCCTGGAGTCGGCTCTCGCTGCGATATGACCACAGTAATGTCCGGCAATATTATTAATCGCGGTGCACTCAATGTATTCAGCAACACTGGGGGCGCTAATAAAAATATTGAACGTATTGATTTTATTTTTTCTAATGGCATTACCGCGCCGACGGTGTTATCTGACCTCGCTAAAACAGGCCATGTAGCCACTGAGAAAACGGGAAACAACGCAATAAAAATAGCGGCTATTACCGCAGTAAACAATACCGGCACACCCACCGATTTTGGAACCCTGATTACGATTAACCCCACGGGCTGTATCGAAGATAAAATCTGTTATGGCAGCCCAACTGACCTCATGAACGTTGATTTTTTACATAGCATCAACGGTGATAACCCAGCCTATATTGGCAGCTCTATCGAAGGCCTAGGCATGGCCTTCGTAACGCTTGACGATCTGGGTATTAGCACGGGTCAGACTTACTTTGGATTTTCCTATTTTCCTCCTGATGTCGATGAATCAATGAACCTTACCGACATTACTACATTTCCCACAAACACCCCGAGAAGTACGCATGGTGATGCCGACATTTATGGCGGCACGGCCGGTTACTTTATCCTCGAAGACTTCATTACCTCTCCCGTTGCAGACGACGACACGGCCAATACGAAACCAGGCCAAGCCGTTGCCATCGATGTACTGGATGGAGACGCTCCCCCCGCCGGTTTGGCAGTGACACAAATCGCTACTGGACCTACCCATGGCACCGCCACCATTAATGACGATAACACCATCACTTATACTCCTGATGATGGTTTTTGGGGCGCTGACAGCTTCGAATACGTGGCACAAAATTCGGCCGGAGCTGCCACCGCAACCGTCTCGGTTACAGTGGCAAGTATTGATTTTGACAACGACGGCACTGCCGATAGCAACGATATCGACGACGACAATGACGGTATTCTCGATACCGAAGAAGGCGATGGCGACTTCGATAAAGACGGCATCGTCAATCGCCTTGATTTGGATGCCGATGGCGATGGCATTCATGACTTGGAAGAATCCGGTCTACGAGAATCCCAACAAGATATCCTCGACACAGATAGCGATGGACAAATCGATGCCAGCCTAGCCTTTGGGTCAAATGGCCTGGCCGACGCCTTGGAGTCCGTGGCCGATCACCCAGACTATTCTGGACAGGGCCATGCGGAAACACCGATTGATACCGATGGCGACAGCCACCCTAACTTCCTCGATTTGGATAGTGATAATGATGGTATCCCCGATGTAATCGAAGCTGGATTTACAGATTCCGATGGCCATCCGATTGATCATACCGGCACCAATCATCCAGTAGACACCGATGGCGGAGGCATTGCCGATTATCAAGATCTAGACAGTGACGACGATGGGCTGACTGACATTGTAGAAGCGGGCGGAACGGACAATAACAGCGATGCCACGGTTGATAAATTCCTCGACAACGATGGTAATGGCCATGATGACACGTTGCAATCCAATCCCCTGCCCATTCCCGATACCGACGGCGATGGTCTTGCTGATTACCGTGACCTGGATAGTGAGAATAATGGTCTGCCCGATCTGATCGAAGCCGGGGGCACGGATAGTGATCTAAACGGCATTGTCGATAAATTTAATGAGAGCACCGATTCGAATAACAACGGTATCGCCAATGCGCTCAGCAGTAGCTCGGGTGGACAAGCTCTGCCCGACCTAGACAGCGACAGTGATGGCGTTACAGACCGCGTCGAGGTTGACAGCAATGATGACGGAATAATGGACATCACTGAGACCGGGCTGGGTGATAGCGACAACGACGGCGTTATTGATAACTTCAACGATGCCGATGGCAATGGGTTTGATGATGCAGCAAGATCAACCCTCCTATCTCGCGACGCTCTACCGAACGCCGATAATAACGACGAGCCTAACCATCGTGAAGAGAGCACAGATCCCAAGCTAAAAACGGGAGTAAATGGCTATGGCTCGGGCAGCGCCGACTGGCTGCTACTCGGTCTTTTATTGGCATTGCTGATTTGGCGCCGTCGATTACGGACACCTGTGCTGACCACATTCCTGCTCCTACCATTGAGCCTTCAAGCAGAAAGCACTCCCGCCAAGCCAGGGTTTAATGGCCGTTGGTATCTGGGCGCCAACCTCGCCATCACCCGACTTAAACCTGTGACACAAGCGCCCTGGTTCAGCGTAAAAGACGATAGCAGCAACGGATATTCTGTTTTCCTGGGTCGTGACCTTACTAAACGCCTCTCACTCGAAGGCTATTATTTTGATCTTGGGGAAGCCGAAATCAACCTCCAGAATGGATCAACCGAAACACTCTGCTACGAGCACTTCGGCGTGAGTGCACTGGGGTATTTATACAATAGCCGTTCTGCCAATGATTATACCAACGGCTTTGACGATGAGGGCCTCCATCGTCGCGAAGGCCTCTCCGCCTACCTACGGATCGGCCTCGGCACTATGAAAAACAAAACAAAAATAAACTACGAACGCGTTCACAACGTCCACCTGAATTACGGCGCCGGTCTCGAGTATGGCTGGTCAAACGGCATCGCGGGGCGCGCCGAAATAATAGCTCATGATAGAGACGCCCAAACATTCTCATTGGGGCTACTCAAACGCTTCGGCAAAGTAGCGATGTACAAAACGCCAAAACCCGCCACAAAACCAAAGCCAGCTCAGGTAATTAAACCTGCCCCGGCTCCGCAAAAACTGCTCGATACGCCTGCACATCCTATCTTCATCAATCTACCGGCCGTGAATTTTGCACACAGCAAATCGAGGCTGGCACCGCATTTTTTACAAAATATAAATCCTTTAATTAAAAGCCTAAAAGCGCATCCAGAATGGCGGATCATCGTACGCGGCCATACTGACGCAGATGGTAAGGCCAAACAAAATCACACATTATCCAAAGCCCGGGCAACGTTTGTCACACAACACCTGTACTCCGAAGGCATCCCGCTAAAACGTATAATAATCAAGCCATTTGGAGAAAGCATTCCCACCGCTGACAATAAAACCATAGAAGGAAAACGACTCAATCGACGAGTGGACTTTGAGCTTATTAAATAGGTGCTGGAATTTTTGTATTTACAGACTAGCTTTGTGCTAATTGAAACATATCGTATTCAAGTAACAAGCAAAAGATCATAAATTCAGACACCTTAAAATATCCTTTAATTAGGGGCGCTCTTCGCACGCTTAATGCCACGGCTATGCCCTCCCTAGACTAGAGAGATAGAATCCTTAGAAATACTAATTTTGTGCTGTTTATAGAGGGCACCCAGCGCTTTTTTATAGCTGCCTTTACTCACATGATAAATGGCGTAGATATCACCTCGGGGGCTCTTGTCAGTGAGGGTTGATTCCCCACCATTGGCTTTTAAATGATCAATGATTTGGAGGGTGAGCTCCTGTCGATGGTTTGCCTGGCTTCCTGCAGGCTGCAAACTAAGATCGATTTTTCCATCCTCTCGAATCGACTTGATATACGCAGGCACAACTTGCCCAACACTCAAGGGACGGAAGACTTCATTTTTAAACAGCAACCCAAGCGTAGAACCCGCAATGACCGATTTGTATCCAAGGTCGGTCTTGGCCCAAATCTGTATTTCAACCGCCTGCCCGGCCTTGCGATAAAGATTCTTTTCTGGTAAAAATTTATCCAATTGACTGGATGCAGTGATACGACCACTGCGCTCATCAATAAAGAGATACACCACATAGGTATCACCCACTTTCATAGGGATCGCCTGTTCAGAGTACGGAACCAGAAGATCCTTGGGCAACCCCCAATCCAAAAACGCACCCACTCTATTCACTTGAATCGCTTTGAGCGCTGCACACTCTCCGACCATTACTTTAGGCGTTTCCGTAGTCGCGATAAGCCGATCTTCCGAATCGTGATAGAGAAACACCTCAAGCTCATCATTTAGCTGGCAATCGTCAGGAAGATACCGCTTGGGCAATAATATTTCCCCTAGATCTTCGCCATCAAGGTAAACACCAAAATCAACCGTCTTAACGACCTTCATGAGATTTTTTTGTCCAACGTTAATCATTTTTTCTATCTAGCTCCTGCCTTATTGTTGGTTTTAATTCTACTGACTCAATCAAAGAATGGGAAACCCAATTCGATTACATAAATAGTTATATTCCTAGTTTTCTGTGGGAACCACCTGAACACAGGAAAGCCGTATTTTTTCAGAACTATTGACTTACGTTTGTAAAATCAGAGCGACTTGTTGAAGATTTTTATTCAACTTTTTCAGATCACTACACCACTTTTCGTTCCGCCGACAAGAAAGATATTAGTCGTTGCGCATGTTTTTCCGGTAAAAGCACTGCCTTCTGATCATAAAGCATATTTTCTAATGCGAGTACTTTCTCAACTATTCGAGTGCTTCCGTAACTAGTAATACAAATCTCTTAGCCGCCCAGAATGCGATTTCTTTACACAGCCGTTCTTCGTCAGAGGAAATAGATTCTTCTGAGTGCGCCAGCTTGTTACGTAGATCTGCTAATTTAATAGACTTCGATAAATCAAATTCATTATCAATTGATTTTAGTAAAGAGTATATTTTCATTCGTTGGCTTCCCTTGGGCAGCACTCCAAGCTGCTTAAGCTCAACTATGCAAGGATCCTCTCTTAGACACACTTTTTCTTTAGTAAAATCATCGGAGACGATCTCAATCACATTATAAAAAGATAGAAAACAACATCGACTCGAAACATGCTGGAACTTAATGCCTTCTTGCAATTTCAATCTAATCTGCTCAGCTTTACGCGCACGTTTAGACTCTTTTGTTGTTAACCTATCACATTTTTCTATTATGTCATGGTTACTCAGAACTCTGTTGGCTACTTGAACGGATAGGTCGATACGTGGCCCACTACATTCAACCCATCTCCCTTCATATCCCTCATACTCACTGAAACTGATTGGTAGACGATAGTCAAAGCCAAGCCAGGGGAGAATTCGATCAAGCACTTCAGAAATATCAAAGTTGCCTCCACTTCGATGGACACTTGGTTCAGAAATTACCTCACACTCGAATGCTGACATGTAATTCTCAACTCGATCACTAAGCCGGCTTTGATCAGTTATTGGCTTCAACTTGACTTCAAACCCACTAAGCTTATATTCGACCATAGTTTCAATTTTTTGGTCAGAGTAAACAATCGAACATAACTTATATCTCGTCGGCTTAATGCCTTCGTTTTTATAGTCAAGCCTTATTTCTTTATCCTGGTGATTCATATCCCTTTCAATACTACAAAGATGAGAGCACCTCTATTAGATACGAGTCGAAGGAGCATTTGATATCAACAGTTTCAGGATATATAGCCATGCCCTTTCCGTTTTTGTCGCTCAATACAAAAACAAGGACTTGAGACGCTATAACGAAGCGATGCATAAACACGGTCAACATTGAGCCGCTATTGTATTCTAATGCGCAAGTTTTGCACTCGCAATACGATTTAAACTTACACCGGACTCAGCTGCTTCTATAGCAAGATGACGATGAACCTCTGGTGGGACACGAACCATAAATTTACCACTATATTTGCGAGTTGATAGAGCTAAAGGTAATTCTTCATCGCTTTTTTCCATATCTAAAATACAAGCTTTAACGACGGAGCGAATACCTTTTAATGCCTTTTCTGCGGAAGATGCAAGCCAACTAAGGCTTGGGAATTCAGCACACAAACCTATAAATGCCTCATCTTCTTCAGACCACAATACGCGGTATGTATATTCAAGAACCATGATGTATCTCAATTTTTCAATAGCAAGCAGTACTTGCTTAACTTGGTAGGGCTTAGGAATGGAAATTTAATAACCTTTACAACTGTAACGAAGGATTTTTGTTTCAGATCAAACGATCTCAAGAGGCGCATAGTGGTTTATGTCCAGGGATGGACTGTATGCAGAAAATGCAGGAGTAATTTTCTGTCTACGCAACGATTGAGATCGTTTGAGCTGGAGCAAAAAGACACGTTAGAGGTAAAGGTTATTGATTTTCCATTCCTAAGAGGCCGCGCTAAACGTAACGAACCTCTACGATCTCATACTCGATGATACCGGCAGGGGCTTGTACTTCTGCCACATCACCCTCTTCCTTACCAATCAATGCGCGCGCTATTGGCGAGGAAACTGAAATGAGTCCTGATTCTATATCCGCTTCATCAACACCGACGATCTGGTAGGTTACTTCTTTATCGTTTTCGGTGGCCACAAGACCCACTGTCGCCCCAAAAACTATACGCCCATGCGCTTCCAATTGAGTGACGTCGATAATCTGGGCATTAGATAGTTTGGCCTCGATATCCTTGATACGTCCATCGATAAAACCTAACTGTTCACGCGCCGCGTGATATTCCGCATTTTCTTTCAGATCACCATGCTCACGCGCTTCACCAATCGCGGCGCTCACTGCGGGTTTGGAGGCTTTTAGTTCTTGTAGCTTGGTTTTAAGCATCTCCGCTCCCTTAACCGTCAAAGGTACTTTAATCATGTCCTTACTTCCTCGTGTAGTGCCTGTAAACAATAAACTTCTATCCCGCTTTTGTAACGTAACGCCTCACAGGTCGCAAGCCCCCCTGCAAGTGTCGTTGTATACGCCACCCTATTAAGCAAGGCTTCCCGTCGGATTGTATAGGAGTCTGCCAGCGACTGTTTTCCTTCAGTGGTATTCACGATCAACCCAATCTCACCATTAATGATCATATCGACAATATGCGGTCGTCCCTCGCGCACCTTATTCACCGCGGTACAATCCAAACCGGCAGCCAAGATTTCTCGGGCTGTGCCTCGCGTTGCCACTAACTCAAACCCTAAGCCAGAAAGCATACGCGCAATATTGATGGCGCCGTGACGATCAGCTTTTCGTACACTGATAAAGACCTTTCCTTCGGTGGGTAACTCCTCACCAGCGGCCATTTGCGATTTCAAAAACGCCTCAGCAAACGTCCGCCCCACACCCATGACTTCGCCAGTCGACTTCATTTCAGGCCCCAGCGTGGGATCGACTCCCTGGAACTTGGCAAAGGGGAAAACAGCTTCCTTGACCGCAAAATAATCAGGTTTGATAGTTTTGGGAGTAGCCTGAGAAGCAAGCGACTGACCGACCATGCAGCGCGCCGCAATTTTTGCGACCGGCAAACCAATGGCTTTAGAAACAAAGGGCACTGTGCGCGAAGCCCTGGGGTTGACCTCAAG
>JAUTBT010000250.1:0-11377 GCA_032361225.1 Lepetodrilus schrolli | reverse complement strand
TATCGGAACATCGTGTTCAAATCACAAACAGTAATGAAATTGTCGACCCTACTGTAAAATTGGGATCCTCATCTCTTCTGATGGCCATAGTCCACAATTTTCGCAAATTGCGAAACGACATTATCCAAAATATTTGACGATTATAGCGATTTGATTGGTTGAGAAATGTCCTGGAAAAACCCGTACACCCCGGTTAGGCCGTAGTTAAAAGTTATGACCTCGTGATCACTATGACATCATGGCTGCCGCCCTCGACTCGAATGTTAAAAAGACATTATGCATGGATATTCGCAAGTTCGCTTTCTTAAAAGTATGTAGATCTATTACGATTTTGGATAAATTCGTTACCAATGTGATTTCCGGGGCATAAGGGTTTTTACAAGCCGAAATTTCTCGTACACCACTCTCGACCTTCGGTTTCGGGGTATACGAGAACTTTCGGCTTGTAAAAGCGCGTACACCCCGGAAATCACGCTGGTAACTAACAGGACGAGTCATGAAGCGCACCGACATCGCATAACGTCACACGGCAAAGTGGTGACGCCGTTTATCGTGCTCGCGGGGAAAGCCTCGTTAAGGCATGATCTATTTATAGAGGGGGGTATATGAATAAGTATTAAGAAAGGCCAGTAGTAGAATCAGTAACGATTGGCTACGGTTCCAAGTGACGTCACATCAAAACGTCACGATGCAGACGTCATGCATAGCAACCGCCGCATCCATCACTAGCAACCGCGTAATAATGTTCACGAACTATATATGGTTTAGGTTCGTTGGAATATTTTCATTAAAGCCTATCATTCCGTTTTCAAACCATGCCGTATCGATCTTACATAACCTTAATTAGCAAGTATCTATTGATATACTAGTATCTCCTATTAGGTGTCATCGGAAATTACTCCGAGACTTACAATATACCCGTATATACCCCTGCGATACCACGTAACACCAGGTACAACACGTTGAGGATCTCCCGTGGAATGGACGACATCGGATCCGTACATTTCCACCTGGTGGTGTGTCTACTGGGAGCATGGCTACTGGTGTTTCTGTGTCTCATGAAGGGCGTTCGATCTGTCGGAAAGGTAGGCGGCGTGTCTAGTCCCGTGATTTTGGTTTGGTTCATTCTCTGAAATGCATTGTCATTGCCTACTAATTAATATATGTCAAAGGCCCTGGAGCTATGTCCCCGAAGCTATGGCATACATAACGACGTCAAGCTGTCGCGCAGGAAATGTTTGATGATCCCGAGTCAAAATTCCTCCACAGAGGCTTAACGATGTCGTTACGTATTAGATATTTTCGGGAACATGGCCCCTGATAAAAGAGGGAGGGTGGGAGCAGAAAAGCATGATAACAACGATTTCAAAACACTCGAGTGAGATTCTCAGTGTTGTTAGTCTGAACGTGTGTTGTTCCAGATTGTGTACGCCACAGCATTGTTACCATACGTCCTAATGTCAGTGTTGTTAGTATGAACGTGTGTTGTTCCAGGTTGTGTACGTCACAGCATTGTTACCATACGTCCTATTGTCAGTGTTGTTAGTCTGAACGTGTGTTGTTCCAGGTTGTGTACGTCACAGCATTGTTGCCATACGTCCTATTGTCAGTGTTGTTAGTCAGATCGTGCTTAATGCCAGGAGCCGTTGATGGAATCGTCTACTTTCTCAAACCGGATTTCCAGAAGCTGCTTTCAGTTCAGGTAATGCGACATAAAATCACCACCATTTTGCCATTTATTATGCATTTGTTTATATGCTGCTCTACCGTTGTCAGTACCAGCCGGTTCTCGCAGCTTTACTGCAACATTTAGCGCTACGGATGTTGCGGGTTTCCTCCTGCCCTGATATAAGTGAAATAATTTTGAAAACGGCTCGAAACCTCAATTAAAATATATAAATAAATAGATAAATAATTAAACAAACAAACACACACACACACACACACACACACACACACACACACACACACACACACACACACACACACACACACACACACACACGCACACACACAAAATTTTAGTTTTGTTATATTTAAAACAACTATTTCCAGGTTTGGCTGGAAGCTCTTATCCAGGGATTTTACTCTCTTGGATCAACGTATGGAAATCTGACTACAATTAGCAGCTACAACAAATTCCGCAACAACCTTGTTCAGTAAATAAACTCACTTGAAATACATATTTCAAATTACTTGTTTTTTCTTTTTATAAAAATAATCTAAAATTTAAACAAATAATGAAGTAAAAAGCAAACGTTAATTATAGGTAAGAGAACGTTTATTCAGATTCTAACGTAAAGTTTCTAGAATTGCCAAAAGAAATTGCTAACTGTTGCGACTGTTATGTTCTATTAACAGAGACATTGTTATCGTGACTGTCCTCGGAGAAGCCAGCAGCATATTCTGTGGGTTTGTTGTCTTCTCTTCACTTGGATTCTTGGCCCATCAAGCGAACGTTACAATCTCAGAGGTGGTGTCTTCAGGTAAGAGATGATTATTTTATTTTATTTCACCCAATATCGGGTTCCATGTGAGATATCGTTTGTCTGAAATCAAGCGATATCTTCTTGAAGCTGTCGGATTCAATTCAACATTTTGTTACCATTCATTTGGATGGGATAGCATTGCAAGTACATTGTTCCTCAACAAACAATCAATCAACAAGTTACCTATTTAATTTAGTCTATTTTTTCGCTAATCTAGGTCTACATATTGAATTAAAAACATAATAATATTGTTATAAATAAAAATATTGTCCGAACCAGAACACCTAACATGGATGCTCAAAATTTAAACCAGGACACCCCTTAGGATCTTGGAACAGGACACCTAATTAATTTGTATGTGAAAAGAAATGTTTTTCATTCTTTCGTCACTCGATGATGTGAACCAGAGAAGTTTGGCATCATATCTGATTATGCCATCTGAAAGCTAATGTAGTTGCAAGTTACGTTCAGAAGCTACGTTTGTATTTCAATCTACAGACTCAGGACTCGCGTTCATTACCTACCCGGAAGCCATGACTCTTCTCCCTGTCCCACAGCTATGGGCCGTGGTGTTCTTTGTCATGGTATTATTATTGGGACTTGACTCGCTGGTACGTCATAAAATTGCATGCCACATAAGAATTTGATGGAATATTCCAGTGAAGAATGAGCACTATATATATACACACACTTGTAGGTTAAAACCATTATATATTACGAAGATGCGGCAACATACGAGTGATGAAAGCGCTATTCTAAATAAACACTATAAATTAAAAAATAATAGACATGCATGTATACATACACACGCGCACACAGAGAGAGAGAGAGAGAGAGAGAGAGAGGCATATTAATGGACACACACACACACACACACACACACACACACACACACACACACACACACACACAAACACGAGCGCGCGCGTATCCCATTTTATTAGAATGTTCCACCCAGATCCAGTGTAACATACATAGTGGCAGAATTTCTGCACACGCTAATCCACCTATCCAATTCGGCTGCTGTAGCATCATATTACATATTGTTTCATTTCAGTTTGTCATAGTGGATACAACGATTTCTGCCGTTCTGGAGGCTTTTCCTAAATACTTAGCTGGGAAACGAATTCTGGTTACTGCGTGCGTCTGTGGAATCAGCTTTCTAGCATCCCTACCCTACACCACAAGCGTAATTTCCGTTCAAGTTGTCCTTGTGTTTTTGTTGTTATTTTGTTTTGGGTTTAGATACACTTTCAAGATTATTTCACTTATATTACGGCTTGTAGGTTTAGGGCAGAAGGAAACCTATGTTGTACACTTGCGAGCACCATGTGGTACGAGTGGCAATGCAGTTATCATCCTTGGTCTGTAGTACCAGCCGATGCGCGCAGGTTTACTGCAACATTCAGCGCTACGGATGTTGCGGGTTTCTTCCTGCCCTAAACTGACAAGCCGTGATGTAAGTGAAAGAATCTTGAAAGCGGCCCTAAATCCCAATTAAAAAACAAAACAAACAAAAACAACAACATATGGTACTGACAGACCACGAATGATAACTGCATTGCCACGGCACAGACGTTTTTCATTTCCTTTGTTCCAGGGCGGTGTATACATTTTCCAGTTGCTCGAGTGGTATTCTTCGTCATTCACTCTGCTTTGCATTGGCTGTGTGGAGTGCATAGCACTCTACTGGATCTATGGTAAACTCTTATAATACAAAATCAATTAGTCCAGGAGCTCTTTTGTGGAGTGATCTTTATATTATTTTAACAACGAAGAATTTCCACCCGTCTACAGGCTCCAGGTACTCAATAACTTGCAGTCACATTTGAAGAATAATAGCACCAGGACCTAAGATTACGAACACCTTTCGAGTACAAACTGAACGTTTTGTTCGAAAATCCCTATCAAAATTTGAGCTTGAGAACGAAATAATTGTACTCATAAAGTTTCATTATCTCGGGTCAGATTCGTTAAGCCGAGATCCGGAATTTCTTAGAAAGCTTCCCCACAAAATATCTGCAGGCCGTTACTTCATTTTGCTGATGATAAGTTTATGCACATGTATTCATTGGTATTCATTGAAGATCAATAGACGATTTTGATCATGTGTATTTAGCATACAGGTATGAATGTGCTATACGTAGCATATTAATCAAAATATTAATCAACTGTTAACCAGTGAATTGAACATAAAATAGTAATATGCTTTTCAGGTGAGATATATCCGTGTTATCATCATCATAATTATCATTATTATTATTTTCTTTATTACCATAAGCTCTACATCACGATAATGTTGGACATGTAACTTAAAACCTGTGGGGAAAAGAATAAAATTACTCTTAAAAATCGCACAATTTGCCGCACAATTGGCCCTTTATGCGGCACAATTTGACTTGAAAATGCCGCACAATGCCAGATGCCATATACATGTTACAGGATCGGAGAGATTTAATGCAGACATCGCTATGATGATCGGCCGACCCCCGCCTAATATATTCAAAGTGACAGGAATGTACATCACCCCGGTGATTCTGTGCGTGAGTACAATATGGCTTGTATTGTGAATGAATACTGAATGCACACTGATCCAGTAATAATGTAACTTTTTTAGCATGCCTTAAGGGGTGGGTCTGGCACGTTATAAATATCCATTATTAGTACATAATAATAATAATAATAATGTGTACATTTATTTTGGACCAAATCCATTCTCTTTAGCTCTTTAGCTCAAAGCGCTACATTATTACCCCGCATTATGGTCGCATATTTTGTATAATAAATCCTAACGTGCTCTGAACCTGTGAGAAATATTGTGAACAAGTTCTTAATTATAAATTGCATTATAACTTCTATTGGAAGTGTCAGATAAAGAATTATGACTACATTTGTGTCAGATAAAGAATTATGACTACATCTGTGTCACCTTATAATGTACGAATAATAATCACTGCCATTTGGCATTAACGTTGCTGCCCTGTTTTCCTTATTGCCGCTAACACATACACACACACGTACGCAAATACACCATGGCCGCCGATCACACTGTTATTACGTCCATATAATTCACTTGCCTTTCTTTAGCACAACACTGCTATTGAGAGTTCTTCTATTCCGAAAGCATGTGAGTGAGTAACATTGAGTGTATGCATGAATGCATGGCGAACATTGATCTGTTCGTCCCGAATGGAAGGATAGGACCAACTTTCTGATTAAAAGTTTCTTTTTCAAAAGTGCCATTTTCGTAATTATACTTACAGGTCGCCCTAATTCTATCCTTGTTCATGTACGACCCGCCGAGCTATGGGGAATACATCTACCCATTCTACGCAAAGGTTATGGGGGTCACAATGGCGATCACGATGACGGCTCCTATTTTCGTGATGATGATCTACCAACTTCTGAAAGCAAAGGGAACTTTTTGCGAAGTTAGTTCTTAATACCCTTGATAATAGACATTCAATTTTAAGGCAGTTTTGAAAGCTTCACGGTTTGTAGATATATTTCATGGTAAAAATTATTTTACCTGAAAGTCTGTACATTTGATTTGTTTACACAAGTATACTTGGGCAGCAAGCTACATTTTCCGCATGTCCCACTGGTTTTCAATATTTTTCATAGTGTATTTTATGTTTTATCGTGAGATAGGAATACAAATATAAAAAAGAAATACAATAAAATCATTTCAAAAAGTCGAAAGAATTGTCACGAAACGTCTTCGATAATGACTATGCACACTATTCTAAGCAATCTGAAATACTCATAATTGTTTATAATTAGTACTTGCCTTCATTGTATTTGATTGAATTCATTCTTGCATCGGGACGGGTGGTAGCGCAGTGGTAGAACGTTGGACTTCGGAGCCAAAGGTTCCCCAGGTTCCAATACCTTTCTGACGCGATATTGATAGGATGCGATGTGACAATGCAGATATCATCCTGGGTCTTGTTAGTACCAGCCGGTGCTCGCAGGTTTACTGCAACACTCAGCGCTACGTATGTTGCGGGTTTCCTCCTGTCCTAAACTGACAAGTCGTGATGTAAGTGAATGAATCTTGAAAGCGACTCTAAACCCCAATTCAACAATAAATTTAAACAATTCTTGCATCATGGTACACTTGACCGTACTGCACCGTTGCTCTCAGCTACTGGACTATAAAATAAAACAATAATTCTGTGACAGAAACACTAACCCTAGAAATAACAGTAGTCTACATTCGTAGAAACTAATTTGAATACATAATGAAATATGAAATTAATTCATTCAGAAGTAAGCCTCTACAGGGAAAGGATTTAACCACAGTGTTTGTATCTACGTGAATGTACAATTTTGCATTTCCTATTTATAGAGGTTTCGCCAAGCGATCACGCCTGCGCCCGACTGGGGCCCGTCTAGACGTGCAGATAGAGACCAGTACATGGAAAGACAAGCTAGACATCATCCTGGATTGCTGACGAGGCTGAATATACCTGGAAGTTATTAATTATTCATTAACCTAGTTATTAACCTAATAGGATAGTATTACCAAACCCTCGTGCAGCCGTCATCTTACTATTACACGGATTGTTCAATATTACGGGTTGTTAAATGCGTACGTTTGCATAAATACTGTTAAGGAACACAGCACAATTAGTTAGTTGTCCCATTCCTGGATGCTAACAGGTTTCTGGCATTACACTTTCACCTCTGGTTTCCTGGTTTATTTTTTAGCCTTCACGTTATGTGTCCTGGCCCGGACACCTAATAGGACACCTACCTTTGTTTTGCTGTGGGAGAGACATGCTGAGACATGGTACTTCAGTCTAGGCTTGGATCGTTACTGACCTATCTGCACCAGAAGACTACGCGAAGCTTAAAAGCTGCCTGAGCATGCTGGGGTTTCTGGTCCAAGTATTCTTGTAGTACGATAGTAAGCTTCTTCAACTGGATAGGTCGAAATTGTTGCACCAAAGGATTCAGAAACTATTACAGCAGGGTTGCGTTCAGGCTGAAATACATTTCTCTACACTACACTACGCTACTTTTCTACAATGTAGTGCCTGGCTGAACGATTTCGTAGGAAAATTGCAGGAAATCGGTTTGCGCATGCGTGCAGTCCATTCCCTTCATGCTTTGGGTTTTCCTAGTTTTTCATACAAAACACTACTGGCTCATCAGAAGCCGAAGTAAAAGGTAGTAATACGTAGTACTATCATACGTTGGCTGAACGGCCATTGTTGAGCTATGTAGGACATCGTAGAGAAATGTATTGCAGCCCAAGCCTATGTGAACGATGTTCAATCACAATATTATCAAGGGTACATATCAAATCGTAATTTAAAATTTAAAATCGTAATATTATTATAGTGGCATAAATATTCGCTTTTTTCCTTTAATACATATTGCAGACGTAATGCACTTTGCAAGTTAGAAATGTTGCAACATAAAGCTATTATAATTACTATTATTTGATGGCCATAAAAAAAAGCTCACAGGTGTAGTCTCTGTAAGCTATGAATAGGTTGCAATTACAACTTCCTTGCTGACGATATTTTAGAACCATCTATTAATTACCTGAAATCATGCAAGAATCTAGCATATCTAGCTATTTAGAGTGCCGAAGGTCGCGTCATACCCAAAGACGTTAAAAGATGGTACTTGTTGTTCCCCTGCCTCAGCTCGGAATCAGTATACTGTGTCTGAGCGGGGTATTCATGTTCTATATGCGGCATGTGATATTCCAAGTGAGCTAGAACTATAAAAAGTGGTGAAAATCCAGACTAGTACAAGTAGTACATATGCATGCAAGCCATGGTGTGAGTGGACAAATCTTGAAAGTGGCTTTTAAACCAAAATCAACCAACCAACCATTTGGATAGTAATGCCTCATATTATTTATTATTTAAATAAAAAATATAGTACATGTTAGTATATGTTACATGATGTACATTTAAATATTATTATATGTGCTTATAAAAAAATAATACAATAATTGTTATATTAGCTAAATAGTTCAATTCAGAAATGTAAAAATAACTTTAAACGTATTCCAATTACACACAATGGCTTCATCAGAGAAATAAATGACAAATAGCCTTTAGGACAGTGCATTATTCCAGAAATAACAACGTATTACAGGAGAGTGGTGTCAAAACGTTTTTAGAGCGCATATTATGACGATGATGGAAGTAAACTGGAATCATAAACCACTTCCAAGCGAAGGTTGCTCACTGGAACAACAATTATGGGTTTTATTATTTTAAAATTACAATTTAATGACAAATAATTTTATTATTGAATTTAGATTATTTCAATAGGTGATGCAATTAAGGTGTGCAATAACATTACGGTTGTCGCCGTTTTCCATTTTGTTCGTTGTATTCGTTATGTGGGAGTTGATACCGGAACTACTTTCGCACTAGTTCACACGCGCAAGCCTTTGTTTGCGGATTTCCCTTCACTCAGTCGTATGTTGTAATAAATACGTACTCCACTAACTTGCCTTATTGAGATAAATTCTTGTGGAATTAATTGTGATTATAAATTTCAATAAGAGCATATGGTATGTAACTACGCATATAGAGTACTATGTGAACTTGTATTGAAATGAGGTTCTGGATGTCCGCTATGTTTTACCGTGTCGATTGCTAGGCCGCGTTAATTGTTATAAGACGGTTTCCTTCAACTAATAAATAGTTCCTTAAGTCACGTGGGACATATATATAGCTATAGATTCTCTATCACAGTCGTACCAGAGCATTTAATTCTTACGAGATACAGCAGTGGTATTAATATCGACTTAATCTAACTTAATCTAAATATAACCCAGTTTTGGAGCATATGTCCCAATATCCTTTCGTGAAGACTGAATGACGCAATCTTAACTGAAACATGCGCGTAGCTAATCATAAATAACATTCAACCGAGACTGGTTCCCTGCCACAATCCATATCCGACGGGTAACGTCCTCAACAGATTTGAACCAATAAAAGTGTTAAGAAGATTTTACAAGCAGCGATTTGATTGGCTAACACTTTCTCACAGAAACTCAATAGGGCTAGAATGAACATTTAGCGTTTCGTTAAATCATTGTCTTGCAGCTTAATATGGGAAAGAACCGAGAATCAATCCTAACTAGATAACATTGAATTGCTATTACCAAGACGTGTCTGTACTTGTCAATCAATCACCGTGCAGGGTTGTTATGGAACAGCTCAACATTTTAATTAACCACTAGACCACTGTCCTTGCTTTAGGCATCGTTAACCCAACCCATCTCGCACATCACTGCAAACCCAAGAATATATTGACGTCATTGCTACACTTCTAAAAAACTTTGATTGGGTGTAATCCCTCATTTCACTAATTGTGATAATGCTCTTATTTTCGATATCAACCCAATAGACTCCATTGAATTACTGGGAACGAATTACCTTCTTGTAAACTTTGCTAAAACGCACCCTTAAAGTATCGATCTCCCCACCCCCCCCCCCATAGACCACGATATAACGTGGTCACAATCTTAACTAATAGCCGTCTAGTCTAATACCTAATCATGAACTCGCTAACCTAAATCGCTAGTTATTGTCCGTCAATTGCTCAGATGCGATATTTCCCGGTGCATTGGCAGATACATTGGCAGCGTATATGGCAATCTGCTACAGCAGTACTCGAAGGATAATGGCTCCCGACACGCAATTATCGTACACGACGTTAACGAGATACCGATTTGAAAATTGCCTCCTCTTCGACTCCGAGAGCTGCCCTAGACGTCGGAATACTAGGAACGTTAGAGTATAAAATCAACTCGGGGAAAATCATTGAATCCAAATACTTACGATACTGTAGCTACAGCTCGAGATGAGAGAAGCGGAAAGAGTTGTTTTAGGGGCTGTGCATCGTGGCGGTATGCGTATGGTGGGAGAAAATCCGGAGCAATGACGGTTAACGGTAAGGTTCACCATCCAAGGCTGGTGCGGAAGAATCAGTGGGAAACATTGAAGTCGTGGGAACAAATATTGCAAGTTTTTTCTTAACATTCTTGGATTGGAACCTTTATGGGACACTCGCTGTAAATACCCAGAATACACATTAGGTGCCATTGTAATAGGATTATTTGGTGCTTACACATCGCTTGCATCTTGAAATGTTCTCTAAACGCTATAGAGTTATGCAAGGTTTATACAGACAGTGGCCATTAAACTAGCCATAGCCTCAGAGGGCGAACGTAAATACTTTGCATATAATGTTTTTCACTGATAATTTTGCCGTTAGTATATGCGTATTTATGTGGAAGGATCCATGAGCTGCTTTAACATCTGATACCATCAGTGTTCGTATGATCCAGCAACGGCTCCATTGACCCCCGGCACTCGCTGACTACTACAATGTTCTTACGTCTCTGTATGTAAGCAAACACTGGATCCATGGTTTAGAGGATGTCCCGACACGTCCCCGAGATTACGAAACTTTTTTTCGTACGATTTCATGCTCAAGCTCAAATTTTATAAGGGGATATGTTTTTGGAAAGCAGACCTGGCCCCGAGATTACGAAACTTTGTTCTTACTCAACTCAGAATCGTACTCAATTCCTTGAGTTTTTTTGCCAAGTTGGTGATTACGAAACCTCTTTAAGTACATGCTAAAGTGAGCTAGGAGTGGAGTTTACGGCTGAGTGGGTTTATGTACTGAACACGATTTTTTTCGGGGTCATAAGCGGGATTTTGGAAGTCTTTGGTGTAGTTAGAGACGTTGGAACAGTTGGACTTCGGAGCCAAGGTTCCAGGTTCAAATCCCGCCCCGGGGGCCCGGCATCAATGTTCGCGAAAATTACCTTTCTGACACGATATTGATAGGATGCGATGTCTGTAGAGTGGCAATGCAGTTATCATCCTTGGTCTTGTCAG
>JAUTBT010000249.1:0-11378 GCA_032361225.1 Lepetodrilus schrolli | reverse complement strand
ATACTCCCCAGGGAGTTGAGAAGGAAATTGAGTGTACACTGATCCAGTGACCGGGGTAATAATGTAGCGCTATGAGCATGCTTTCGAGCATGGATTTGGCGCAATATAAATGCTCACATTATTATTATTATTTTATTATATAATGAATGAATGAATTAATTAAATATATATAGTCTGTATTATAGACATTATTCAACCCAAATAATCCTATTCAATATAAATATCCTGAATAGTTCATTGAATGAGTGAATTATTGTTTTACGTCACAGTGTGAATCTTTCACCCGTACGCAATGACCTGAATTGTTAAGAAAGTTTAGAGGTATAAGGTTTTCAATGGCTCCTTTTATATTAAAATAATACCAATCAGTAGAATTGATATATAAATTTATTAACTTTCACTCTCTGAGACTAGTCTGCCTGATTACTAGTTTTTGTCAAAGACCTTTTGTGGCAATTATTTCGATTTTTTAATGATTTCTTTTTGCAATTTAAAAACAACAACATTTTTTGGGCAATTTAACAGAAATACATTTTTTTTGATATAAAATGTTTTTAAAAATTAAACATCCAAAACATTGCCATGAAATGTCTTTGACCAAAACTACCAGACTACACACTACATCAAAGTACTGAATTACTCAAATATGATATTAAATAGTAATTATTTTTTTCTTTTCTACGATTCAAACATATTGAAAACTGTATTTTATTCCAACTGCTTCTAGTTTTATTCCAGCTGCTTCTAGTTTTATTCCAGCTGTTTCTAGTTTTATTCCAACTGCTTCTAGTTTTATTCCAGCTGTTTCTAGTTTTATTCCAACTGCTTCTAGTTTTATTCCAACTGCTTCTAGTTTTATTCCAGCTGTTTCTAGTTTTATTCCAGCTGCTTCTAGTTTTATTCCAACTGCTTCTAGTTTTATTCCAGCTGCTTCTAGTTTTATTCCAACTGTTAGATCAATGAGAGTGCTGGCTTTGAATTCATTGTGGTAAAAGGTATGTATGGATCTGTTAGCTCATCTGATCTTGTTTTTTTGTTTGTTTTGTTTTTGATTTTTGAATTGGGGTTTAGAGTCACTTTCAAGATTCTTTCACTTACATCACGACGTGCTGAATGTTGCAGTAAACCTGCGAGCACTGGCTGGTACTGACAAGACCAATGATGATAACTGCACTGCCACTCTACAGACATCGCATCCTATCAATATCACATCAGAACGTTTGCGGGCTCCCGGAGCGGGATTTGAACCTGGAACCTTTGGCTCCGAATTCCAACTGTCTACCACTGCGCTACCACCTGCCCCATCTGATCTTACGATAGCACATATAATGACAGGTACTGTGGTTAACCTTAACTTGTGGTATCAGAACATGTAAGGATCAAATAATTTATCTGAACTTGTTACGACAGCTACGAAGGTTTTGACAGCTCACCTTAACGTGTAATATGTACTGCAAGGTTCAAATAGTTCAGCTGAAGTTCTTGTGATTCAAGAGAATGGAAAGTACCATAGAATTTGCGGTAATACCAATTGGAGCTCACTCGAACTTGTCATACCAGAAGCTAACCTCATTTGTTGCAATACCAGAGATCAAAACTTCACCTCAATTTATTGCAATACCAGAGATCAAAACCTCACCTCAAGTTGCTGCAATACCAGATATAGTGTCTGATAGCTCACCCAAAGTTGTCCTATATCATCTGAGCACATTGAAAAAAATAAAATTTGAAGGGTGTAGCTCACCTCAACCTGTTGCAATGCCAGAGATGGGAAGTGTCTGATGGGAAGTGTCTGATATTATAGAAATTATATTTTTTATTTTATTGGTATTGGGCTTTCAAGATTCTTTCACTTATATCACGACTTGTCAGTTTAGGGCAGGAGGAAACCCACAACATGCGTAGTATTGAATGTGACAGTAAACCTGCGAGCCCTGGCTGGTACTGACAAGACCAAGGATGATAACTGCATTGCCACTCTACAGACATCGCATCCTATCAATCTTGCATCCGAAAGGTAACTTTCGCGAACATTGATCCCGGGCCCCCGGGGCGGGGTTTGAACCTGGAACCTTTGGCTCTGAAGTCCAACTGTTCTACCACTGCGCTACCACCTGCCCCAAACTATTGAAGAATTGAAGGCTGTAGCTCACCTAAACTTGTTGTGATACCAGAGAATGGAAGGTTCTGGATTTCCAGTGATGACACACTTCAGGATGATGTCAACTCCCAAACGCAGCTCTTCTTTCTTGGGCCTCTTCAATTCCACTACTGCCGTCTCCTCGATCCCTGAAACACATGGATTTAAAACACATGATAACTGTGTTTCCTGAAGGAAATAACACATCTATATTATCTGTGTGATGTAAAAAATGACACACTTCATCTGTCATATTTCAGTATTTCTGTATTTCGCATGTCAAGGATGTGAATTGCAAATATTCATCTCACTCAGAATGAATGGAAGATGGATGGATAAGAATAGTAGAGAAGTAAAGGAAGAAGTCGATGGATGGGTAGGGGTTTGAACTCAAGAGCATGGTTTACACTATTTGAAGGTCAGGACTGACAGAGCTCTGGAAATGGATACTGGGGTAGCAGGAAGAACTTCGAGTTCTCTTGTAACACTTGTGTACTTCAAAGACATCTTCAACTACTGAAGGAATAGAAATGACACAGATTGATGACTAGCCGGGGTGAAAACTTGGCAGTATATCAATGGGGAGTTCCCTCCAATGGGCAAAAATACATAATTTGATACATTGACAGCCTAGACTTTAACACATTTCAATCTCCAACTGTTCATTTGACAACAAGGAATTTATTCACATGTCATAATAGTATCTATATAGATAACAGCAGAGTCTACATTGACATATCTCATAACAACATCTATTATGAGTCCACATCAACATATCTGAGACTGCATTTCTTTGGCAGTAAAAATACCAGCCTAAATCTCCTGGATAATATGTACAACTTCATGTCAATTGTCCCGGTCTGACCTGCGGGATTGGAGATTAATTTCCTTTTCATGCCGTTACAAGGGAAGACCTGATCTCGAATATATTATCTGTCACAACTGAGTGTACCTCATGTGGCTATGCCATATGGCTGACAGTATGCCGTGACAGTATGCTGTGCACAAAGCTTGGTTATCATACATGAATGTCCTTCACTCATTGAGTCCACGAGTGCTGGCTTCAGTCATGTCTCTATTCAGTTTTTCAGCAAGAAAGGTCATCACAATCGACATCGTAAGACATCGCAAGACATCTGACATGAAGCCTGAAGGGACAATGCTTACATACACTGACCTGTCAAAATGAGAGGATGAAAAGACTTACTGTATGTGATTAAAGATGTGCTTTACATGTATATAGCACTATAGAGCAGAACGGGACTCATCCACCTCTAACACTAGGCTTCATGCTTAACCCTCTCCATGCTACAGGCAACCGGAGATGCATCAAATCCAGCAGGGAGGAGGTTAACCATATCCTTACTCGAAATATCTCAAGCACTAGCATATCAGGCATCTCTGGTTACCAACAGGAGTGATAAGGTTAAACAGCTACTGTGTGACTAGAGTCTATATGTACAGAGCAAGCAATGGGAAGCATTATGCTTTGACATCAGCAAGGTAACCAGACCAGAGTTTTCTTACACAGAGCAATGTCCCTAATAAAACTGTCATTTCCAGCATCTTCTGAAATCTATTATGTTGTCAAGCCAGGAGATCATACAGGTTGAGTTTCAGTTATCTACAAACTGCAGATAGAAGCATAGCTAATTACCTATATGTGTCTACATTCTCGTTAATAAGTGTTATATAAAACAGCACTGGGACGACATCTTTCAACAAAATGGCTATAATATTATACATTAACCTGGTCTACATGATTTATTAGCTAGGATAATTTCAAAAGCAAACATAAAACCTGCACCTTATTATATAATATCATTAAACAGTTATTTTTTTAGCTTTATTTACAAATGTTTCATGCAATATTGCTTCATTTTCTTTAGAATAAAATTTAAATAAATTTTCTTTTGAATTTGCATACATAAAAAAATGAATGGGAGACAGATACATGATTCATGCAGCCAGCGTTGAGCCATTAACAAACTTTTTTTAATGAGGTATCAACCTAACAGGGCCGGATTCAGTTGTGTTTCCACAAACCATAAGATGCCCCCAAATGTTGTAGCTGAATTCTGAGCTAACAAACTTTTACTCAGATAGACTACCTAGAGTTGTAATTATATAAACATTAAGCTCAGGTATCAATTATACCCTTAGAATAAACCTGAAAGGGACACTTACTGAATAATTTATGAAATTCTATCACCTGCTGTGACCAAAATATGTGTAAACATGAAAAGCTGGATCATTATACGCCTGTAAGGACGGAAGCTATGGGAATGTTTTTATCCAAGATGAAAGGAAAACAAATTTTGACACTTTCAAATTATCTCTTGTATGTGTTTTGTAGCTGGTTTTTACCAAGGCAACACTTAATATAGAAGAGGAAGAATATATTGCCGTATTTCTTTTCCCCCATCTAATAACCAGGTTGTCTTATATATACTCAACAAAATTAATTAAGGACCAGCAGATATTTTGTGAAGTTTTCTAGATTTGAACTCTGCTTGAGGAATCTGGTGCCATGGCATTATTCTTCCAATGTGTCAGCAAGTGCTAGAAGAGTACATGGAGCCTGTAGATGTTTGAAAATGTTTCGTTGTAAACATAATATAATGTTAAACTTATATATCCAAAAAGGTTACTGACCCTTAATTAATTTTGTTGAGTATATATAAGTATACTATAGTACCATAAGTGTGAAAATGTCAGGTTAAAATAGAAATATGAATTTAGAATTATCCAAAATTTGCTGATCAAAACCTTTGAAAATATCTGCATAGTAGCTATATGCCTCCATTTGGTTAAATATTTAGGCATTTTATATCAATGTTTAAAAATAGTAAGCAATAAATATTCATGAATAATGTTGATATTTCCATCTTTAAACCTAAAAGATGCCACCATGTTATTCCATGTCAAAAACAAGTAACTCTGTTTAATCTTTTTTTTAAAGTGGCACTACATACTGTCATGATATCAATTAATGTAACACAAATAAATCACCATCTATATATATACGATCACAATGTAAGATGTAAAACTTTAGAAAGAAAAAAACTCTTTCCTAAAATGCAATTATCCAGAGAAAGATTGTTGAACAACAAATTTAATTTGTTTTGGAGAAATGTCCAAACCCTATATAATTTGTAAGTGAGAGGATAGATAAATATTCGTTGGACAGTTTATGGAAATTGTTGGCGGTATGGTTAATCCCCATGTTGATGGCATAGAAAATTGAATCTGGCCTTTCTGATAACCAATGAGACGGCTGATATGTGCTAGGATCACTTCTATGGAGAGACCTTAAAACAGTGTGAATAGGAACCGAACAAAAAATATATTTTGAAAGACAGAAAATTAAAATAATTCAGAATTGCTCTTAGAACTTCTATTGATCTACTTTGTTAGGTGAAAGCAGAAATATTGTTTTTCCAATTATTTGTTTGAAGGTCAGAAATATTCAGAAAAATATTCATGCAAAAAATATTACAACAGATGCTTCTCAGAATTTTTATATGGAAGGCTCAAAAGTGTTATCATGATCATGGTGAATAATATTTTGACATTATTAATTAATAAGTTGAGTCTCATACATCCATTTGATCATTATGAAATTACGTAACTTGTCACGTTTCTATTTACATGGACACCGATCTCAAATGGAGAAAATATTGTAATTTTCGTCAAGCTTACAAATATGGTGACATAACATGCTGTCATGTTCTGCCACATACTGAAAATTACGATCATTGTCTGCTATTTGTCACACCTAAGGCTTGCGTCAACATACGATTGGCACAACATGGGAGTTTCACAACTACTTAAAGAGGTATTAATATCGGTCCAATAATTCTCCGCTTGTGTGTTCACCGTGTTGCTCAGTGAGTCATCATCGATATGAAATGAAAACCTCGTCATTGTGGAAGAGGACATTAATTCCTGCATCTTCCGGTTGCTGCCATTATGACATCATTCTTCAGTCACATAAAACAATACCGTAGATCTACGAGGGCCGTCAACTGGAAGGTGGGATACCAATAGTGCACCACAATAGTAATAATAGATGTGATGTAAAATGTATATATTTATATATATATATATATATATATATAATAATAATAATAATAATAATAATAATAATAATAATAATAATAATAATCTATATAATAATTACTTTCTAAATATACCTATCCTTTGAGGATATTCTAAAGATTGATATTTTTTTGAATTTCTTATTTTAACCTTTTTTAATTCTAATGGCAACCAGACTTGCCCTATAGAGCGATATGAGGGTTAAACTACTGTATTTACATGCTGTAGTCTGAGCACTGACATTACACACGGCACAGAGGGCGCATCCCATTCATAAATAATCTTCCCCGTCAATCCTCTTGGTCTTACAAACACTTTGTGTGTCGTAAAACACCAGGTAACTTGACTCTTGAAATCCCACATAATGTCTGCCCTGGAAGATTTTACAGCACTAGCACCCTGTTACCTGTAAATCAACCCCCTTACCTCCCATTAACACCCCCTCCTCCCATCAACACAAAAAAAACCCACCCCCAACCCTCTGTTCCTAAGCATACTAGAGCATTGAGTTTGTCATGAAAACATCCGTTGTATGAACATTACTGCAAAGTGTAAATTTGGTTAACCCCCTCCATGCTGAAGACAACTGGAAATGCCCTAAACAGCAGTGCCTGTGCTTAATCCAGCAGGGAGAGGGTTAAATGAGTAAAACAGTTACATAGGTGATACTCGATACTTAATTTCTGTGTGTATATATTGATAATTGTCCTACTGAATTTCTGTGCGTATATATTGATAATTGTCCTACTTAATTTCTCTGTGTATATATTGATAATTGTCATACTTAATTTCTGTGTGTATATATTGATAATTGTCCTACTTAATTTCTGTGTGTATATATTGATAATTGTCCTACTTAATTTCTGTGTGTATATATTGATAATTGTCCCCTCAAAATTACAATATGGCATTTTCTGTGTTTTCTATGCTTAAGATGGCAGTGGTTTCCTTTTATTAATCTCATTGCTCTAGGTACTCCATTGATGCCAATTGAAAATAACCAGTTGAATGAAAAAGCTTCAAAGATGAATGTTAACTGAACACAATTAACAAAATCACAACACAAAGAGCTAATTTGAAATCATGGCAAAACATTGCCCTTGAAACCATTATGAATGGATGATATGCATACATTATTTCGAAACAATATTTGTGTTCAATTGAATCGTAACCTGAAATTATTGTTGAATTTGACTAAGGAGATTTTAATTGTCGAGTTCATTTTCCCTGATTTTGATATGATGATGATCACATTATTAATGCAATACTAAATTGCAAAATATGTTATTAATATGTTTATAATTACAAAGAATATCACATAAATGCCATCATTTTAGAAAATGAAGAACATTACCCAAAAAGAGTTTATTGTCATAATATTTCTTTTCCAAAAATTGCAATGAAGTGATTATGATAAATCACCACATCCATCAATAGTCTGACTGATTATGAAATAATCCTCCAATAGGTTAAGAATTAATTCAATTTGAATAAAAAAATTTGATTATTATTAATTTGACACGCTCAACAACCAACATTCTGATAACGATGTAAAATTTCAATAGTAGTTGAAATGGATTATTTTGGAGAGGGGAAATTACAAGAAAGATTATTGTCAATTTTAAAATAGTTTTGTAAACCATTACTGTTGCAGAAAATTACTGTAGAGGGTTTGTTTTAGCTGAAGGTTAAACAAGTGATAAACATGCAGTGTGACTCAGAGGTAAACTCCAGAACCAAACCAGGTGTGCACCAGGTAATGGAACCAGGCTGTTGTCGTGCCATCATTAGGCTATTGTCATGCCATCATTAGGCTGTTGTCGTGCCATCATTAGGATATTATCATGACAATAATTATCTGCACGAATGTCAACGGCAGGAAACTATTATGTCACTATCTCGAACAATAAAATCTCCCCCTCTGGCATGGAAAGATTTTTCATAGATAATTATCCATAATAACTCCTTTAAAATGCTTTAAAATCATTAATATAACTTCAAAGTATTCAATTAAAATAATACATTTTTCTATGATTTCGTTAGACGCATGATTAAAACGCTCATTCAAACATATTCAAGGCCAATCAACAGTTTAATTCTTTATATTAAATGTGGAGCCCACAGGGGTGATTAAACTATAGCATGTACCAGAATTTAAACGCAAGAATTGAAATAATGTTGTCTATTTGCTCAAATTGGAATCGGGAGTCTTTGTTACCCTCTGTTGTTGTTAATAGCAGTTTAATGCCCTCCCAGCAACAAACTGCAAACATTGAGACAGAGCATGGAATATTAACAGCATGCTTTCTATGCACACCCAGTGCAGCGTCGGAGATTTATGATAAATTTCTCCCGGTAGCTTACGACTTCTCCCACAACAAAACTTCAGGGGAGTTTATACGAGCATTTTCTGCCGTCTGACTCATTACTTCGGAGTCAGGGTCATGTCAAAATTATCAAAATTATGCTTCGGCATAAAATTCATCCAACAAGGGTTTTGTCATTTTATGTGTGTTATGTATGACTGTTTATGTCCATTTCGACATGTTTGGGAGATAAATCTTACTCAAGTTTACATATATAAAATAAAAGAAGATAAGAAAAATATTCAAACTGGGCAAAGATACATTTGATAGGGTGTATTCTACATTCATGGAGTTCAAACTGTAAAGAACACTGTTATTTATGTTTCTATACTTAAAAAAAGAACTCTTTTCCAAGAAGTCTTGAAAAGACATTTGAATATAATTCTGGACTTGTATGGAGGTCATTATTATCAGTTTAATTTTTTTATTTCTATTTAAACGCTGATTTTTGACCTTTCAATGAATATTTTTACTCCGAAATTATTTGTGTGTGTAAATGTTGTAATAAAAACCAAACAATTAAAAAAATATGTAAAAGACTCGCTATAGGAATAATATAATAATTTATGGACATTTTCAGTTTTGTTGTTTTTTAAGCATTTTTCTTGCACTTAAGCATAGATGGGAATCTCTTTGTTTGAAAAGTTACTGATGCAGAACTCTTTGATGATGCAACTTTATTCCTTAAGAATTTAAACCTTTCTAATTCTATTCCTATTTTTATGAATTATTCATGAAATCATTTATGTGTAATGATTTGACCCAGTGTCAATTTCAGTCAACCCTTTCCTGATTGATCTATTCATATAGAAATTGAGGTTTTGTAATTGTATAATAGACTAATTAACTTAGGGTTCTCTGATATCATTGATAAACCCCTAATAGGGACCTCCCATGTCCTGTTTGCCCATCCAAGGCATCACCTACAGTTGAGTGAACAAAGACATGTTTTCAGACACATAAAAATCACCAAATATTTTATTCTAATCCCTTTTCCATTTTCTACTTTTGTACCTTCAGAAAAGACATGACAGAATAATTTTCTCCCTAATATGAACAGATCAAAGAGTGGTTGAGAAATGACAAAAGCAAAATGCAAAGTTTATAGCCCAATTTCACTGCTATGCTCCATAACTCAGAGAATTAAGAAAGTAAACGTGTGCACATAGTCAACCTATGGAACAGCCATGCCTCAGTGACCTTGACCCAAGGCAGGCCATTCAGAGAGGTAACATTCCCACTCATCCATGTGACATGGCTTTCAATGAGCAGACGGCCTAGTTCTTTGTCCTTCGGTTAGGAAATCAGAAATTGAAAGCAAGTAACACTAAAATGATGACAATGTTAATGATATTTTGACATCTGCTTTCTCCAGAAAGGTTCAAGAATGGCTGTTCTGTTGGCTAAGGATGATTTGTCCACAGTAGGGGGAGGTTCTGGATCTAGCTAATGGCCACCTGTCAGCATCAGAGGGGACAGATGGGGGTGGGGGGTGGCGGTGGCGGTGGGGGTGGGACAGAGGACCAGAAGAGAAGAGGGGCAGAGGGATAGAACAGACAAACAGGAGTAGGAGACAGAAGGAAGACCAGCCATTCATCAGAGATACCATTGTTACCACACTCTCCCCTAGAAGACTACATACCAGAACATTCTGTAATACAAAAAGCCTTGAAGAAAAGCGTGTTCACCATAGATTTATTTCCACCTTGCAAACTTGAACTATAAAGTATCACCATGAGGATTGCACTGATGTGACACACTGGTCATGGTGGAGAAATTGTCTCACAGTGTAGTTGTCATCGTTATATTGGTTCGTCTGTACCTGTCAGGACTCGTAGGTTCACCCCTCCACCATGTGGACCATTAGGATATTAACATGCAGAAACTGAGAATAACAATTAAATCATCTTACCAAATATCCATTCTGCAATATTCTCGCGACTAATTTTCCAGGATGAACAAAGAATCATTATTTCTCGAACAATTAGTAATGAGATTGGAATTCATCAATTATGGCAGGATGACTCTGTGAAAGATTTAACGAGTTGCGTGTATTTTCACGACTTAGTGTTCATGACAAAAACATCATGAAATCAATATTACCCATGATCCCATACTTGTCAGAGCAGCCAGGTTGATATTCGAATTAATGTTAAATCAATCAATTTTATTGGAGGAAATCAGTCAAGAATCGATGTCTCGGATAGTAATGTCACAGTCATTCCCTACAATAAGCCTCCAGGGGCTAGTATTATTGAATAGGGGAGATCACTTAACCAGACAATTAGCAAGAGGGATTTACCGTATGTGAATTTGTCAATCTTCCACAAGCCGAAACCCTTGAAGCTAACACGACATGTGTGAAGTTAAATGAAATCACATAGGCTTAATTTGATGGTTGGGTTTTAATGAATATTTATGCAGTTTTAAAAATGCCACCGATGTTTTTCACTCTTGTGAAATGATTACCAAGATTTATTTCCATTCATGAAAATACTCGGTACTAAAATTTGCAAGAAACTATTATTGATCTTTTCAGAAAATCGAACTATTTTATGATTATGGAACACATTTTTATGGTTTCCATTAATTTTTAGGTTTTGAGAAGTTTAATGGTATTCTGTCTGAAATAAATGCACTACTCGTTCGGGAACTAATAATTGATAATAAATAAAATCGAATATTAATTTGATCATTTTTGAATAAATGAACATGATTAAATCATGTACACAATTAAATCATTAAATCATAAAATTGAGTGCTTATATATA
>JAUTBT010000248.1:0-11378 GCA_032361225.1 Lepetodrilus schrolli | reverse complement strand
TACTACTACTACTACTACTACTACTACTACTACTACTACTACTACTACTACGACTACTACTACTACTACCACTACTACTACTACTAATATTATCATACTAGACTGGATTCAGTAGAGCCGTCTTTAGAAGAAGCGGCTATCAGTTACTGATAAATAACACTGATGGATGAACTCGGTATTAAAGTAGCGAACTGATATGAACCGTTTGAAAATTATTTAATTATGGAAAATAATGAAAGGTATGTCCGGGAAAAAACATGAATAGAGTCCTGGTCGATCGCATTTAATTGGTGTCGCATTTATGTCTAAAATCTAGAGGTCGCAATAAATTAGTGGCGCATTAATTTCCTGACTATCAATCAGGATGGAAAACCCATGCAGGACAAATTAGTCCACACACTATCGATTCAAGTGTTTAGCAAACTTTCCAGAAAAGAAAAAAACATTTTTCGTATATTTTGGAACTATCCTCATATGCTAGACAAAAGAACTTCATTTGTTCGAACACACAAGAAAAAAACCTCAGATCTCAAACTTACATCAAGAAGCTAACGTAGTCAACAAAAGAAAAAACGTCAAATCCATCGCACATTTTTCTTTCAAAACAAAGGGATTCGATTAGCTGTCTGCAAACTCTTCTTTAGAAGACCCTGGACGTCTGGGAGGCGTACATTAATCACACTCTTGATATTGAAACATTTTGTTCTCAGAAGACTAAAAATAATTCAAATAATTCACAGGAATGACAATAAAAAATTGCAGTTTCAGATAAAAATATCCGGACTGTAGGGGTATCTGAAGACAAGGACACTTTGTTGTGGCTATACTGCACTTGATCGCATACAACATACTTATTAAATATACTCAATATCCGTCACAATGATATCGTGCAAATTAATTGCATGCTACTCTCAACCATGTGGCAAGAAACTTGCTTTTCTTAATTTTACAGTGCAGTTATCACTTTTAATTAATCAGTACCGGTTATCGCTACACTCAGCGCTGATACATATTGTGCGACTATAAGGCCAATCCAACCAACAAATTTACTTTCTTCTATTACACATCTAATATGCACGTTGAATGTATTTGATAAACGCAATGGTATCCACAATAATAATAGTAATAATAGTAGTAATAATAATAATAATAATAATAATAATCTATTAGCGTATTACGCCATTGCTACAATTGTGATGTCGTAGTATTGCTTTGATGTCACAGTGCAACTAAAGATTTGATTTCACAGTAAAATCTTCATGATGTGGCATTTTTCTTCTTTAAAATGTTATTTGGTGATAAATAGAATCTCACCCTCGTGTCTTAGAAGACACTTGGATAAGGATAAGGTTACGGCGTTAGGTCCTAGCCCGGTATTGCCGAGATGCCATTTCCAGTAATCAATAGATAAGCTATCCTGATAATTAGTTCCTTCCTGCTTGGAGCAGTGTCACACCTTGTTCTCACCCAAATACTCCTATTCAAAATATCACCCTAGAGCAGCTAAGCAAGTCTAGATTACTGGAGAACAAGGGTTAAGAAGCTCAGTGGCTCTTTTCATATAAATATTATACCAATCAATATAATTTATATTTACACTGTTTACTTTCACTCCCTAAGACTATGGATAGTCTAGCTTGGAGACAATTTGCTCTGGCATGAACATCGAACCCCCAGATGTGGGGACATACGCGTCGTCCAGCAGGGACAAGTAATGTATTCCAGACCACCGTCGACAATACAACGGGGTTCTTGACTCCTGACTCCACACACTGCTGAACGTTTTTTTAATTGCCAAACAAAGTGATATCACACCCAGATACTGCTATGTGACAGACTCCGTAGAGTTCTTTATGGTATAATCTTGTCTGCCAGAACAACTTATATATTGCATTCCACTATTAGTCATTTATATTAATCAGTAATGTGCACAAAGCTACATAATCTTCATGGTTGTTGTCAAATAGCGAATGGATATTCAGCAAAAGTGAGTTTTTTTAATGTGAAGAAGATGGAATTTTAAATTAACATTTTGTTTTGTTTCAGACAAAGTTAAGAACAGGAACCACTATGTGAAAAAAACACCCCTCTTTGGTATCGTTGATACGGTAAAGCAATTGATAGACTCGACTTTATTAATCGGAGCCAGCGATATAGAGGAAAAGGGTCACTACAAATTGTTAGATGGAAAGGATTTGAAATCGGAAAGTTCAATGTGGGCACCCAAACAACCTGACAATTTCAACCAAGAAGACTGTATCATTATGGAATTTATTTTCTGGAGAAATATGGCGTACTTTCTGAATGATGGCAATTGCTTTAAAAAATATCCGTTCATTTGCGAAATGCTGGCATGCAAAAACGGCGACTAATGCATGATCATATTTGTAAACAAGAAATATCCTATTACCTTAGTTCTCATAATAATTCGAACAGGAAAACATAGTTTAGCCGTTCGAATTATTAGTAAAATGCGAAAATTTAAAGCTGTCTGAGTTCATAATTATATATTTAGGAACAATAAAATTCAAGTATAATTGCTTTCAGCGATTTGCCATAGTTATTTTATTCTCTGGTTTACGGATTTGTGTATGATAATTTTGGCGGTCGGAAAAAAAAAAATATAATTTGATATGTTGACCAGTAAGTCGTGTCGAAAATAAAAAAAAATAAAAAAAAGTGATATTTCATACTAATTGTGATTAGAATATGTGAAATCAATGCTTGCATTGTTTTATTGTTTAAGAATAATTTACCATGTATAGCTACATTTATATCATATATCGATAAAATAGTTCTATACCTCCTAAAATTAAAAAAGCCAGAATCAACAGAAACGATATATCTGTTAGCATGCATCAATATAACATAACTATATGGATGCGATTTAATATTATGTGTAACTGCGGTGTGCATATGTCACACACTTATATCAAGAGTATTTCACAAAAAAAACATAATTCTTATTTAATTTCAGAAATGTTATTAAAACTATTATATAATGCATTCGTGAAAAATGCATGTCCATTTCTAAGGTTTTACAACTTTTGCAATACACAGGTATAATTGTGTCATGCATATTTATCAACTTGGTACAAATCATTCTGACTCGTTATTGTAGATTCTTTGTAATTATTTCGTGTCAATCTGTTGAAATGGCATGGAGTAGCTTCAGTGGGATTGATTATCTCACCCTCGTGTCTTGGAATATTAAATATATCAACAAGAGTCGATGACCCTTTAGGTTATTCAGGTCAAGCGGGTCCGGTTCAAATGAAATTTGCCATTGTCGAATTTCAATAACACCCGAAAATTTCAAAACACCGTATATTTATTTCCTAAGTATTGACGCGGCTCCGGGATCTAATGACATTTCATCCCGGAACATTTTATTTCTCGACCAATCAAATTGCTAGAAATATCCTAAATGTGTTACAATATTGCTTTGAATGATGAGTTTGGAATAATTAATAGTTTTAAAGGCATACATTCACTGTTTGTTGACATATTTTATGGTCAAACATAGTTTACCTGAAAGTATGTGAAAAAGATTTATATACACAAGTAAAGCAAAATTCGTTCATAGAAACCAACTTATATTTCTCTCTCCGTCTCTCTCTCTAGTCTCTCTTATCGCTCTCTCTCTCTCTCTCTCTCTCTCTCTCTCTCTCTCTCTCACACACACACACACACACACACATATATTTGCGTTGATTTTCTATACGAAACGGGATATCATGACGCACAGGACTTTGAATAATTATAATAAAATGTTATATAATCTATCTATATAATTAATAAATCTAAAGGAGTGCAACGAAAGCGATACGATAGCCATACAAAAATGACGATCGCGATGTACTGGAGTTTGCCGTGGGCACGAACCGAACCGCATACTCTAAATATAATTTACTATGTGTGCGTGCATGAACTTACGATTTTACTACAAACGACAAAGATATCATATGTCTTCCGATGCATTATCCGAAAACAAGCCATCACCATCAACACCAGACTTCCGCTACAGACGCTGCGTGGCGCAGAAAATGACTAATGCAGCTGTACCCTGTTCTAAAAATAACAACAGTTCTTGATTATAAATATACTGACCTGTTTTATCCACCCCACCCCCCGCGGACAGCTATTGTGAAGACAAAGGATTATGATACACTGGAAGGGATTTCATGCATAAACCTAACAAGTGTAATTGTCAGAATGGTGCTCAGCATCGTCAGAGGGAAGTTGTTGTCTGTTGTCCAAATGTACCACACTATCATGGCATTGGACCGCGTTCAGAAATTTAGTTACAAAAAATAACAACAAAAACAAACATGCCCCATATGGAACCCCCTCCCCTGGTATCTTTGCACGACAACGATCTACAGGTACTCCACACAATTGGATCGTTCCAAATGGGTCAAAGGTCAGAAGTAGGTTCCCCGTTTACATAGCGAACGGTGAAGCTGTATTCTCGAGATCTCTTCCTGGAACTTCCGTCAACCATCAGAAAGAGAACTCCGACCGGAAGTAGAATCGCGGCTGCTGCGCACTCCACGAAGAACGCCCAGCCCAACACTGTGGTTGCACTCCATTCCTGCACGGCGTAGATGATCAAACCACAGCCAATAGAGCACGCTGCAAGAAAGCGAAGGCAAATATACTTCGGTACACGGTTCCGTATATAGAGGACGTCTACTTTCTAGTCAAGAGCTGCAAATAAATAAAACAGAAAGCGAAGGCCTGCATGCTACACAAAGGTATAGAGGCATAATAATTATTATTACGGCCGATTTTGACATATTTGGGGCACCCTTACACATAATAACAGTTAATAAGTGAACAGAAAAAAAACAACAACAATAAATAAGACAATCAAGTATATTGACAGCCAACATGCTTACTATTGGACTGGACATGCCGTAAAATAGGCCAATGTCTAATGATTATCATACATGTATGGAACTCAAAGTATTTAGTCAATACATTCCCCCCATACACATGTAGGAATCTTGGCGATACACAATAACTCAATTTGAAGATAACGCATAGTGGCCCTCATGTCAACCTGAGGCTGATATAGCCGACACAGAATAAACCTGGCCAGTGGGAGTGTCTTACCTGCCAGCATAGCCAGGCTCCCTGACAATAACGACAAGGATTTACTGCTATTCTTGATAAATATAACGGAAGTGACGAAGGAGCCAACAGCTAATATCAGTCCCAAACATTCCAACGCCTGCAGAGCGTGGTACCAGCCTAGGGAATGACAACAACATTACATAAACAATCGCAATGGTGCCACACACAAATATGTCTTTGTTAATTTTTTATTTTATTAAAACTTTTTATTATTGTAATGTTGGTATCGTTTCTTTTTCACGTCAGTTTACATGCAAATCATACACGCAACACGTCTAGTGCACATTATGGAAATACAAGAAATCGCCCAACGCAAAGGGTATACAGTTTTAAAAGCCTTATAAATATGCACACTAATTGTTTTTTAAATGAATGGCCGATTTTTTGTGTGTGTGGAAATCGTTCTACCAAATTTCAGAATTCGACTTGAGGAATATGGTGCCATTCTTTTTCCAATGTGTCTGCACGTTTTTGAAGAGTACCTGGTGCCTGTAGACGTTCGGAAAATTTTCATTGTTAGAACATTATAAAGCTAAATTTACCTGCCACAAAAGGCTACTGGTCCTTAATTAATTTTGTTGAGTATATTAGAGAAACTCTCACGGCCATTTTGCCATTTTAAAATTGTGTCTAAATTATATATAGGCTCATTTAATTCCCTCCAGGCTCAAATCACTCCCCTCAGTATTTAATACACGGCGTTTTCATTCTTAAAACGTGTACTATTAACTAGAATAACATAGGCATTGCAATTAACCCTTTCCCTGCTGGATTAGGCATAGGCACTGTTCTTTAGGGCGCCCCCGATTGCTTTCAGCATGAAGAGGGTTAATGGATGAATTAAAGGAATACATTTTAATTTGAACCCGGGCATTTGGCTCCGAAGTCCAAACGTTCTACCATTGCGCTACCAACTATGTACAATACGGTAAGGCATATGAACTATGAAATAACGGATTATACCGATATACAATACCAAGTATTGTATAACCAGTGCATATGGTCTTACTGTACTTACCATTGAGATATTTCGTTGAGGTTGAGAAAGACGAACAACCTTCCCCACCGCATACCATCCACAATCCGAATCTAATGTCACCTTCCAGTATCCAATATGGTGACAGAAATCCCAGAATATGAGCTACAAGACCTAAAAATACAATAAAAGCGCAGAACTGTGAACACGCAGAACTTGCCATATTAGTTATGTTTCAGTATAAATACATACTGGTATATTTATAAATATGAAATATATTGTTGTATGATTGTCATGATTTGAAACTCGATCCGAAGTATAGGGCGTACTTGTGACCACAGTTCAAGGTGCAGGGTCCAGTTGCACGACACTCTTATAGCGCTACAATAGTTGTAAGTCCAATTGTAAGTCTTCTAAATTGGAATTGGGTTTCACGACAGGGCTACAGCTATTGTAACGGCAGTTTTAAGTCCCTACAACTATTGTAGCCTATAAGAGCGTCGTGCAACTGGATCAAAAGATTGTGGTTGTATTCTACGTCATAATGCATAGCAGTATGAATATTAAGCTCCGTCTCTCTCTCTCTCTCTCTCTCTCTCTCTCTCTCTCTCTCTCTCTCTCTCTCTCTCTCTCTCTGTTGTCTCTCTATGTCTCTCTCTGTGTCTGTCTCTCTCTCTCTCGTAATATAATAATAATAATAATAATAATAATAATAATAGCCATAGGCAAATTCATGTTCCATTTGTCACCAACTCTACATTCTATTCCAGTTCTTTTAACGGAATCATAAAATCCAATATTTATATTTACATACAGTGATCACTATTATTTTAACGATTGACTTTCTTGGGATGAAAAACACGCTCACCAAATATTGATCGCACGTGCTTGAACGTTCACAATGTTTACTTTCACTAAACGTACACTGAATTTACTTTCACAATCGTTACTTTCGCTTTGCTTACTTTAACTTTTTTTATTTTTACTTTGCCTATGCTTCCTTTGAAAATACTTACATTGTGCATTCAAACACACTTTCACCATCTTTACTTTCACAGTTATTCATACTACGCAGGCATATTTACCAGTGCATTAAAGGCTTCCTTTCATCATACTTTACATCCATAAGGCTTTTAAGAAATAATTATATATATGCTTGATTTCGAAGATAATGCGTTGTTTGAACCTTTCGCAAGTGTTTTACAAGTTGCTATGTACAGAAAAAAGCTAGCCTTGAGTTAAATACAAGAAGTTAAAATTGCACATCCCGTTCAATAGACATGTTACTATAACGACTGTTATTTATAGTGGGCGTTTTTATACACAGTATTGCTTTGCAAAGCAGAAAGTCGAAGTCGACTGTACTATATCTCAAATGTCATGTTTGATCAGTAATTGTCACTTGGGAAATGTATTGAAGTAGTATGATCAATGGATTTTGATTCAATCTCCGTGTGTGTGTGTGTGTGTGTGTGTGTGTGTGTGTGTGTGTGTGTGTGTGTGTGTATTGTGGTGAGAGAGAGAGAGAGAAGAAATAAATAGAAAGGGAGACAAATATGTTTTGGAGCATAGTATATTAATCCGAAAGTATGTATTTGTCCATCAATTCTTTGATCTGACCAATTCCTATGAGTAGCACACTAAATAGAAACAACATACTTTAAATATTACAATATATATAGAGATGGATAAAGATGGATAGAGATGGATAGAGATGCATACACACACCAGTCATCCCTGGAAACAAACCAAATATTGTGTTCAATAAACACACATCCCCATCCCATGTCGCAGTGCTTGCGTTTACGGAGGAGCATATCGATTAGTTGCTGCTAACAACCTAGGGAAGCATATTGTATAATTTCTTCATCTTGTGTATAACACCCGAGTGAAAACCATTTATAGACAATTTATCGATAATATGTCCCTTAGAACAGATTATCCATGTTCAGGGCTACTTAAAAAATACATTGTTCTGAATAGTGAAATACAACATGCGCTGACAGTGTCACAAATTGTTACCTAGGTGTTCTATATGTCAACAAATTTAATGTATATATATGTGGATATTGAAATCTAACCGCTTCACATAGACTCACAGGATATCAACTTTATAGTCAGCGTGAGCTGATTGCTTTGTTCATCAATAATGGTAAGTGATTCGTGGTTTTGAATCTTCAAATTCATATACATATATATATATATATATGATTCACCGTCTAAACTGTGCATATACACATGTGTGTGTGTGTGTGTGTGTGTGTGTGTGTGTGTGTGTGTGTGTGTGTGTGTGTGTTTGATATAGATTTGAGATTTGTCTTTACACTAAATATTACCCAAATACTGGTGGTTTCTGGAATATTGAAATTGAATGCTAAATATCAATTAAATATAAACAAAACAAAAACCGGAGACATTCATACAGCAAATACTGAATATTAAAACCTGAAAACCATCCTCGACATTACATATATAATTCTTTAATACCTTGCATCAAGGTTTCCGGACATGGTATGTTTTCCTGGGTCGTCGACAATTTTAGTTTTAGTTTATATTATGGATACTGTTATACTATCGTACTAATATCTGGATAGGTACTTTTAAATTATTATTTTTTAATTGGGGTTTAGAACCGCGTTCAATATTATCACGGCTTGTCAGTTTAAGGCAGAAGGAAACCCGCAATATTCGCAACGCTGAATGTTGCAGTAAACCTGCTAGCACCGGCTAGTACTGACAAGACCAGGGAAGCGATGTGCTACAGTTTACTTTGATCTAAACAATGATACAAGCTTGTTCTCGCTAGCTAATTTAATCACTCTATGAAAAAAATTATTTAACAAACTTTGTGGAAATTTAATTCTATCTAAATAAATAACGTCAGACTTCTACAAATCTGTATTTGACTTAATTTGCTTACAGAGGGAATGCATTTCTATTCACGTCGGTCAAGCCGGATGTCAGATTGGCAATGCATGCTGGGAGTTGTACTGTTTGGAGCACGGAATCCAGCCTGATGGTCAGATGCCCTCGGACAAGACCATTGGAGGTGGTGACGACTCCTTCAACACCTTCTTCAGCGAGACTGGGGCAGGAAAACATGTCCCTAGAGCGGTCTTCATCGATCTCGAGCCGACAGTCGTGGGTATGTTTTTGGATCCAAACATCATATTCATTTTCAAAATCAACGTTATAATTTTATTCGAATTAATATGTTTCAAATTATGTGTGTGTGTGTGTGTGTGTGTGTGTGTGTGTGTGTGTGTGTGTGTGTGTGTGTGTGTGTGTGAATTATCACAAATACATAGAATAAGCATCAATGACGCTGATGACGATTTTGTTATCAACATTGAACATTGGCCGTGTTTCATAGAACGTTCTTAGCCCGACGAAAGTTCTATATTGGTATTTAGTTACGACTCATTCTATGGAAGTCCACCATTCCGTGATGCTCTCGTATTCACTACGAGACCATAATCTTCTCTTCATTAGTCTCCATCGCTATAATAAAATATTCCCCAGGGAGTTGAGAAAGAAAATGAGAGTACCACTTGAAGTCAGTCCTGAACGGAATTAAGTACCTCATGGTGCGAGGATGACTTATCCATTGACAGGGGTAATAATGTAGGGTTATGAACACGCTTTCGATCATGGATTTAGCGCAAAATGAATGCGCACATTATTATTATTATTATTATTATTATAACATACTTACACAGCCACGTACGAATATATACCGACAGCTTCATGACAACATGCCCAAGATCCGAACCATATTGTAACATGTCGTTGCTTTTCCAGATGAGGTCCGTACTGGCACCTACCGCCAGTTGTTCCACCCGGATCAGCTTATCACGGGAAAAGAAGACGCTGCCAATAACTACGCCCGAGGCCACTACACCATCGGCAAGGAGATGATCGACCTGACTCTGGACAAGCTCCGGAAGCTAGCTGACCAATGCTCAGGACTACAGGGATTCCTGGTATTCCACAGCTTCGGCGGAGGTACTGGATCCGGTTTTACATCTCTGCTTTTTGAGCAACTGAGCATAGAGTACGGCAAGAAGTCCAAGCTTGCGTTCTGCATCTACCCGGCGCCCCAGGTTTCCACCGCGGTCGTTGAACCGTACAATTCCATTCTGACAACCCACACAGGTCTGGAACACAACGACGTCTCCTTCATGGTCGACAACGAGGCTATTTACGACATCTGTAGACGAAATCTGGACATTTCTCGCCCTACCTACACGAATCTCAATCGCCTGATTAGTCAGATCGTCAGCTCAATCACAGCTTCCCTCCGCTTTGACGGCGCCTTGAACGTGGATCTGAGCGAGTTCCAGACAAACCTTGTTCCCTATCCAAGAATTCATTTTCCACTGGCGAATCTGGCGCCGGTCATGTCTGCAGAGAAGGCCTACCACGAGCAGATTTCTGTGGCGGATATCACCAGCGCCTGCTTCGATGTTCAGAACCAGATGGTGAAGTGTGACCCGCGCCATGGCAAGTACATGGCTTGTTGTCTTCTGTTCCGCGGAAACGTTGTTCCAAAAGACATCAACGCCGCCATAGCCACCATCAAGACCAGGAGGACCATCCAGTTCGTCGACTGGTGCCCGACGGGATTTAAGGTCGGCATTAACTACCAGCCACCCACTGTCGTTCCCGGAGGTGATCTGGCCAAGGTCCAGAGAGCTGTATGCATGTTGGCCAATACTACAGCCATCGCCGAGGCATGGGCGCGTCTTGACCACAAGTTCGATCTGATGTACGCCAAGCGTGCCTTCGTCCACTGGTACGTGGGTGAGGGAATGGAGGAGGGGGAGTTCTCCGAGGCCCGGGAGGATCTGGCTGCCCTGGAGAAGGATTATGAGGAGGTCGGAACAGAAACACAGGACGACTCTGACGAAGGAGAAGAGTATTGAAAACGTGCGGATTAGTCAATTGCTGCGACATTATTTAAAATAGGAAGAATCCAAATACCTTCGTCAACGCAGTGTTAGTGGAGTGGCTTAGGGGAATGATCGTGACACGCTGACCCAAAGCACCAAATTTGGCACAGTTGTACCTTAGGATAATAGAAAACATTTTAGAGGGGGCTGCCCGATTTTAAGGGCCAAGGTCAAGGTCAGTTCAAGGTCAACGGTCAAATAAATATGATTTAAACATTTACCATAATTCACCAATTAACATAAAGTATAAATACTGAAAACAACTATATTCAGTTTGAAACACCATCTACTATTAACATATCATAATTAAA
>JAUTBT010000247.1:0-11378 GCA_032361225.1 Lepetodrilus schrolli | reverse complement strand
ACGTGGTGTATCAAATTGATCAAATAATTGTACAATGAACTGACGAAAGTGGCAGTCGGCATCGTGGTTCACAGCGGGTTCAGGAGTACTGAAAGGTGTTCTCTTCACTGCTGAGTATATAATAAAGTATATTCTTATAAGATACGTTCATGGTTAATTTACGGAGCTTCAATGAATTTAATTTTATGGAAATCAATCACTTTTTCCTAGTGGTTAAAGACACAATGACTGTCTCTAATCGTCCATGAGAGAGTTGCTTTAAATGTTAGTTAGGCCATAGTTCTTTGATTCCCTGGTTTACAGATTTTTCTGTGATAATTTTGGCTTGGGCGGTCAAAAATATAAATAAATATCATTTGATATTTTGGCCAGTCGATCGGTTACAATATAAAAATAATAATAATTTGAGATTATGTATGGTCTGTTGACAGAAAATAAATATAGTTGATCAATATAATTGTTACTAATTGTCAAAAAAGCCAGTAAACAAAGTGTTCAGATTTGAATGCACTATTATTTTCAAAGTACTTCTTGCCAATATATACACATGTATTATAAAGTAAACTTTTGTTCTACATATTTACCAGTAGCAAATCAAATTGGCTTTGACTTTGTGTCAACCATCGCCTGCTGGTCTTTCTTCGTTCAATGATGGTTTATACAACCTTTTCCTTCACCATATATTACTATAATTTTCCAAAGTCTAATACACAGTCGGCGGAATATAATAAAAATAATTATTTTATTTTCCAAAGTGTAAAAAATGGGGTCAGCGGATCTGTAACCAGGGAATTGAATAACGATGGCCTTACATTCATACATGTAATACCAATCTAAAATATTTTAGCACAAATTCAAATGAATTCGTTATGACTGATGTATATATTTTTGTTTTTAATGCAGGTCAATGGAGTATCCATCTAACTTAGTGTAAAACAACCAATTTGTCAGACATGGCATCAGGTGGATGGACCCATGTCCTGACAGAGTTGTCACCCCTTGATGCTCTGGAGGATCCTTTACGAAGATCAGCGAGACTTAGAGTATGTTTGCTGTACATGTAGACAAAATTATTAGGCACAGGTACTGATTCTTTGGGGCATCTCCAGTTGTCTCCAGCATGGAGAGAGTTAATGATGTGTGATTTAGAAGTTGTAGTCTTGGTTCATTTATTCAGAAAGTTTTATTCAGAAAGTTTTGGCCTAGAATTTCAGGCCCTGAGATTACGAAATGTTTTTGTATGACTTATGCTCAAGCTAAAATTTTGTATGGGGATTTGTGAACAAAACTTGTTGAGCATGAAATCATACTCAAAAAGGTTTCGTAATCTCGGGGTCAAATTTTGTAATATGTAAAGTAACCATGTCGTACACATTCCGTCCCACAGTATGTGTGTGTGTCCGTGTCTAAGAGGTACCTGGCTCTGGGCAGCAACACAGGTGGTGTGTACATCTTCTCCAGAGACACTCTCAAACACCTCCAGGTCGTGTATGGAGACACGGTATGTATCATTAGAGTGGCATTGTCATACTGTAAACAGTTGTAAGGGAACAGATTTGCCTTGGGGCTTAGTGGCTGGGCTTGATTTCAGCCAAAATCACAATTGTCTGTTGCCAAGCCTGTGAGATTAATTATAGACATCCGAGCAAGCTTAAATTAAATGTGCATATAAAAAAATAATAGGAATAATCAGATGTTTGGAAATGAAGAAAGATTTTCTTTAGTTAAGATTTTAGTAGTTTGGTGCCTCTGTGTTTCTTTGAATCCTCTTCCTGCTGAAGGCAACCAGAAAAGTGTCTGTGCCTAATCCAGCAGGTAGAGGGTTAATGGAATAACAAAACTACTAGTAATCTAACACGTCTAAATTGTATGCAAATTTGTTTTTCCACTCACAGGAGTCCAGTTCTTTGTCTGTAACAGCTCTCAGTCCAAACGACAACTTTGTAGCATACGCAAATGGGTGAGTCAGTACAATGACAATCTGTGAAATTACAAGAAATATGGACAGTAAGACTGCAAGTCTCATCGGGGTCATTTCTGGTGACAGGCATCCAGCAACACCTTATCGGAGCTATGGCATTAGATAATTGCTAATCAAAGTTATGTTTAATGAAAATCGATACAGCGTGGTTTGAAAATGGAACTATAAGACTTTGATAAAAACAATCCAATGAACGTAAATCACGAAAATATCTGTAGACCAAATTTTGTGAACGTTACAACGCCTAGTTCCCTAGTGCGTCTTGTGACGGTTGCTATGAATGACGTCTGCATCATGACGTTTTCAAGTGACGTCACAATGGGAGATCGTCAGCTGTCAGGCTTAAGCGCATTTAGATGTTTGACCAGTTTATTTCAACAGATATTGAATGAACCTTGGGCTATCTCACGTCTACTTTGGGTGAAAGTTCACCGAGTCTCAGTTGTATTTCGTGTATATACAGTAGCATTATGTAAGGAACCAATGTGCAGCTAATTATTCTACTATTTGATTCATTGAAGTATGGAAATACAATGTAATTTTTGAATAAGTGTCAGTTTTTAATCATTGTTGACCTGTTTCCAGTTCTGGGCAGGTGGTTGTCATGGAGATGAACATTGAGAAGCGGCAAAAGCCGGAGCGAGTCCGTTTGACGTCCGACCATGTTGGCGCAACCGTGACTTGTCTACAATGGGACATGACAAGTGGCAAATTGTTTGTTGGTGACAATATGGGGAAGATCACAGTGGCTTTTATTCCATTGTCAAAAGTAATTTGCATTATTTTTTTAATCTTACTAATTTGTCATTTGACGTTACATGTTATCAATTTCTTATGTCTATAGTTTTGTATTTTATGAAAATGATGATTATGGAATCATTTAGAGATGAAAATTAACATTAGCACATTAAACCAAGTCATTTCTCACAATATAAAAATCTATTTTTATGCCATCTATTTTATTATTTTATTTATTATTATTATTATTATTAATTATTATCATTATTATTATTTATTATTATTTTCATTATTATTATTAGTAGTAGTAGTAATTATTATTATTATTAATTATTAATTATTATTATAAATTATTATTGTTATCATTGTTATTAATTATTATTATCATTATTAATTATTATTATTAATTATTATTATCATCATCATTATTATTAATTATTATTATTATTATTATTAATTATTTTTACCATTAGGCCAAGACGTTGTTCCTGCAGCCATCTGAGGTCATCCTGAGACTGGACACAAGTGTCGGTCAGCTAGACTGGTGGGGGGAAAAGCTGTTGGTGTCCACTCTGACCAGGAGCTACCTCATCAACACCACCAAGTACGATGGCCACACACATGTCACGCCTTCTCTGTGTCATCACGTATTCCTGCTGCAGAATCAAATGTGTCAATTTTGAACACACGTCAAGGACCTTTGTAGAAGTTACATTTTTGATGTGATGATGATAGGATGTGCTGTCTGTAATATATAGAGAATATTTCATGTGTCTAGTTAAAGAACATGTATCGCTTATCGAGTAACGTGGGAAATACAGAATCTTGCGGACTGACATGACACTGTATCACCCTTGAAACCCCTAAATAACTACTAGTATCGCTTATCAAGTGGTGTGGGAAATGAGATATTTTCATGAGTGGCAGGTTTCACTTTCACTTGTTGAATATTCAATTTGCTTTCTTGTTGTTGTGTTTTTAAATTAAATTGATGCTGTACTTTCAACTTCTTTTTCAGACAACAGTATTCACAGATTGGAAAGAAATTAAGGTATGGATCATGTAGAAGGATTGCTATGTTCAACACGAATCTGAAGCTAACACAAAGACTTTGGAAATTGAAATGGACTCCATTTCCCTGTCAATCAATCTTTCTGTCCCCAAAATAATGTGTACGGCACTAAAAGTCCACATCAATGGCCACTCAAACAGTCAGTAAAAGTTTACCATTATTTCCTACTGCAGAGATGGTGAATATGGAGCCTGCTTCTTCCTGGAGCCCAGTTCTCAATACCCGGTCATCTACTGCTCTCGACCGGGATCTCGTGTCTGGGAGGTGAGTTCAATGAGCTCACGATAGGGTACAATCATGGCGGGATACTCTGTGTGTACTGTTACAGTGCTGTTATCATCCTTGGTTCATCAGTACCAGCCACTGCTTGAACATTTACTGCAACAATCAACTTTGGCAGGTTGATGTTGGCACAATGGTAGATTGTCAGACTTTTGGAGCCGATGGCACCGAGTTTGAACGCACCCTTGGCAACCCAGCATTACTGTTCATGAAAGTTGTATTTCAGTTGCAATCGTGATAAGAGGGGTCAATATGTAGCACAGTCATCAGATTTGGAAGCCAAAAGTCCTGAGTTCAAACCTGACCAGAGGATCCAGCATGGATGTGTGTGGTAGTTAGCTTTCCGAGACGATCATGCTGGGATGTATTACTTCCTGTATTACTATCACAATACAGATTATATTTTGTTTGTCAGTACATTATCGTGCCGCCATGTTATTGCAATACAGAATGCTACAGGTGTTGCAGGTTTTCTTCTGACTTAAATTGACATGCCTTAATGATAAGTCGCTCCTTTTGCCTGTTCTATCCCCGTTCTGGGTCAGTTCAGAACATGTTCTGTTCTAGACAAAAGGAGCGGAAAAGAGCACAATTCGCATACACAAAATGGCGGCTTATTTCCGTGTTGGAGTTGTTGGGTGAAGAAGCTCATTACAAAAAACAATATCATAAATTATGTATAAATCATTTATTTTGTGTTATATTTTAAAATAAAATACGGTTATAATAAATAAAATTCATATACAATATATAATTTGATTTTAGTCATAAATTATTCCTGCAGTCACAATTAATCAATCATTCGATACTGAATAATTAACAAAAAACACCATTTTTATAGACAACATTGATGTACCTTGACCCACTACTTCTGTTAGACTTCACTGCACTATTTTCCCACAGAGAGTGATAGACTATTGTTTAGATTCATGTTTGTGTTTCTTGTCGCCAACTTGTTGTCTCCTCTGTTCTGCCTGCACCACCTTTTTAGTGGGTACAGTTCAAACAGGTTCCAGACATGTTCTACACACGTTCCATTTGGGGTGTTCTAAAAAGACATGTTCCAGACAGTGTTCTACACACGTTCCATTTGGGGTGTTCTAAAGAGATGTTCCAGACAGTGTTCTACACACGTTCCATTTGGGGTGTTCTAAAAAGACATGTTCCAGACAGTGTTCTACACACATTCCATTTGGGGTGTTCTAAAGAGACATGTTCCAGACAGTGTTCTACACACGTTCCATTTGGGGTGTTCTAAAGAGACATGTTCCAGACAGTGTTCTACACACGTTCCATTTGGGGTGTTCTAAGAAGACATGTTCCAGACAGTGTTCTGGTGCAAAAGGCATTCACAGCATAGCACATGTATTCCTCCATCTAGTTGATTCATTTATCTTACTGAAAGACAGCATACAAATTACACTCCAGTAGATGTCCGGTGTCCGAGTCACAGAGGATCATGTATTCTTCTTGCAGGTGGACTTTGATGCCAACGTTCTCAACACTCACCAGTTTAAGCAGCTTCTGGCCATCCCACCTCTACCTGTGGTCACCGTCCAGTAAGTGTCTGTCATAGTTCAGCATCATGGCATATTCTTGTATTCTCTCATCGTGGTAGCATGTTGTATATTCTCGTATTGCATTCTCGTATTTTCATATTCTAATATTCTCATATTCTAATATCTCATTCTCTCATATTCTCATATTCTCATATTCTAGTATTCTCTCATATTCTCATATTTTTATATTCTAATGTTCTCATGTTCTCTCATTTTCTCTCATAATCTCGTATTCTCTCATATCCTTGTATTCTCTCATATTCTTTTATTTTCATCTGCTTGTATTTTCATATTCTCGTATTTTCATATTCTGAATTCTCTCATATTCTCATATTTTCATATTCTCGTACATGTATCTTCATATTCTCGTATTCTTTTATTCTCTCATATTCTTCATATTTCTGTATTCTTGTATTTTCATATTTTCTCATAATCTCATATTTTCATATTCTCGTAGTGTCATATTCTCATATTCTTATAATCTCATATTATCGTATTCTCACTATTCTGCACACATCAAAATCAACTGGAGGAAGGTTAACCTGATTCAAACAACAACAATTAACTATTAGCACAGCAAGGAGAGGGTTACCTTTGAAATTCAAGTCAAGCATCAGTTTTGACATTTTTGATAACACCAGCTAGTACATCAAACTTCTCCATCGTGATCTTTATGTTTCAGGAATCCTGTACTGGAATTCCCAGACCCAGCAGAAGTTCACAAGCCACAGTCAGTGGGTTTCAACAAACTATGCAGACTTGGGTAAGTATTAATCAACCTTTTTCATCTGAATGGTCAACTCATTAAAATATTCTACACAATGTATTATGGAAATTTTGTATTGATGTAACAGAGGACCGTGCCGATCCTGGGATTCAAAACCGAGTTGCTGGATTGTGAGTCCAATGCTCCACTGACTGAGCCAAAGGGATAACCCTTCTGGTCGAGACCAGTAGAAGCATCTTGTATATCGCACCCGGCTCCATACATATTATTATAGTTTCTATGTTCTATATTAATCATCGTGTATAGACAAACGATTCCTACTGCGATGTAAAACAATAACTCACTTAATTCTATGTTTCAGTCCGTACTTGATAACTTGGGCTCGGAGAAGAGTCTATGTCCTTGATCCAGTCCGTGTTAGGATCATTCTTTGGACTGAGCAAAACAGAGGTAACACACACACACATGCACACTCACACACACACACACACACACACACACACACACACACACACGATTTGATTTACACAATCTCATCCATCAATGCACAGGGATAAGAATCTTCCTTGGATCTGCAGATTTTGAGGCTCCAGGGTCGATCTTGTAAACTTGGCCGTGGTCTGCAGCCCCTGGATCCCACTGTTTCAGCTGAAAATAGCTTCCCATTCTCATCCCTGAATACATGTAACTGAACAATAATCGAGATTATCAGTACCAGCCCACACAATAGTGTCTTTGTAGAAGTATTTATTGTTTATCTTTCCGCAGATATATGTGACATGGTGACGAACGGCACTGAAATCTTCATTTTCTCGGAAGACCAGTCTCTCCATCGTCTGCACTTGCTTCCTGTCGAGCGATGTCTGCAGCTGCTCCTGGCCAAGCAAGTCTGGTCGGTCGCCGGGCAACTCGTGTGTTGCCTTGACAACTTCGTCGCCGTGCCGTCCATCCAGAAGCACATCAAACTCCAATCTCTGTGCGAACTTGTTGAAAAGCTGTTGGCCGATGGTCACATTGACATTGCGGATAGAGTTCAAAGTAAGGGTCATATTGACATTGTAGATAGATGTCAAGGTAAGGTCACAGTGACATTTCAGATCATGTTCAAGGTAGGGTCATATTGGCATTGTAGATAGATGTCAAGGTAAGGTCACAGTGACATTTCAGATAGTGTTCAAGGTAGGGTCATATTGGCATTGCTGCAACTTGCTGGAATGTCAAAAGTATGATATTATTTACTGGTACTGTACAAAATTATGAGTACACAACCAGTTTGGCTTGTAAGAGTCCATCTCACATACATTGACATTTTAAAGGCATACAATCACGGGTTTGTTTACATATTTCATGGTCAAACATATTTTTATCTGAAAGTTTGTACATTTGATGTGTCTACACAAGATATTAGGCACCCAGCTACATATTCCTCATTTCCCACTAGTTTTCAATATTTAATATTTTCATATTTTATTTTATTTATTGGAACGATCCAATAAATACAAACTATATATGTCATCGAGCTCCTCAGCAGTGCGTGCAACTGAATTGCTGTTCAACGTTGCTGCGAGAAACTCATCACAGCGAAGATATACGCCATTTGCATTATTTGGTGTAGCCATTTGCAAGGGATTTCACTGATTTTTGCGACACAAATGCGATGATACGCATGCTAATTACATATACTTTGCATTTCCAACTCATATTTGGTAATTTGCGGCAATAAAAATCTGTGATTATATGCGTTTAATGCCAGAAATATTACGATGTTCTTTGAAATTTTATTCACAGGTATTATTGATGAAATATCCAACTTGAGTGAGTCTACTGATACAGAAAGTATCCATGGCGATGTCGATGACGATGCCTCGACAGCAACGACAGATGGAGCCGTGCGACTACCTTCTGGAATATTCCTCATCAACAATGGTCGCCAACCGTCCATAGACGACCAATTATGTGGAGCAGATATCAACACGATTTTAGAAAACACTGCTCATGAAAGAACGATGAAACGAGCCAACAGTGTCGATAAACTCAACACCATTCACCAGGAAGCTCAGGAGAATTCCCTGAGAAAGTCTGTGTCCACAACGGCATTGGACACAATGGATCACTGGGTCATCGATGGTCGACCTTCTCAAGATGAGATTACACGACAGGAAGTCGATGATGCTTCAGTTAGCGCGAGTTTAGAGGGCGAGGTGAAGGGACAAGAGAATTCTGGAAAGATTGCAGAAGGTGAATATTCTCGTATATTAGGACATTAGACAATCAAACTGAGGTAGATGTTTTACAGCTGGTCCCCATTTCACAACATCCTAAATTTAGAAGCTCCTAAAGTTAGGTCTCAATTTAGGAGGGAATGAGACCTGTGACACCCTCGTGAAACATTTGTTATGAGGCAATAACTTTTAGGACTGGTTTAAGAGCTCTTAAATAGTTAGGAGGTCGTTGTGAAATGGGGTCGTGATATATTTATGATAGGATATGCTGTCTGCACAGTTGCAGAGCAGTTGCAGAGCAGTTATTATCCTTGCTTGATAAGTACCAATCTGTGCTTGCAATGGTTGCAGGTTTTGTCCTACTGTAATATCGTGATATGAGCAAAAGTGAAAGTGGCTCTAAAATCCCAAATTATATTTTAAATATGACAATCATATTGAAAACCTGAGAAGTGAGAATTATTGTTTATTTTTATCATATTTAATTGACAGCACAGCAGACAGAAGACTTGGCACCTGTGATAGCTGAACACATCTCCATTCCACGGAAACCCAGCAGGAAGAAACACGTCAATCAAGTCGAAATCCCAGCTGCCGGCATCTGCACCTCTGACATTAAGCTAAATAAAGGTACCTCCTCAAGCTCTATGTTACATGTCATAGTTTGCAATCCTCCAGGCCCCCGTTCCACAGAACAATCGTAGCACTACGAGAATCATAGCTCTTTAGCAACTCCATAACATATAGGACTTACGACTCTCGTAACGTTACAATTGTTCTCTGGAACGGGCCCCCGAACAATGCATTACAAATTATCTTGGTTGTCGTATTTGAGCATGGCTGGTGGTAGACTTTGGTTGGACTTTGTAATCAAACGTCCCTGTGGACCTGCCATCAGTGTTCACAGGTTACCTGGTTTTGACGTGGTCGTTATGCAATATCAGACTCTGGTACTGCAGTAGTTATCCTTAGTTTGTCAGTAACAGGATCGGACCGGAGTGGGAAAGGTCATGGGTTTGATCCACAGTTGCATCATACCAAAAGACGTTAAATGGTACTTGTTGTTCCCCTGCTTGGCGGTCAGCATTAACGGGGTAAAGCAAGGACTGGTCGGCTCGGAATCAGTATACTGTGTCTGAGAGGCATCCATGTTCTATCTGCAGCATGATATTCCATGTGAGCTAGCACTGTAAAAACTAGTACAAGCAGTACATGTACATGAGTGAACAAATGTTTAAAGTGGCTTTAAACCAAAAATCAACCAAAAAACAAACAAACAAACCTGCACTTCCACATCTATTGCAACAGTCATTACTACAGGCATTCCATGTTTCCATCTACTATAAATTGACAAGCTGCTTATAAGATAAATAATCTTGAAAACATCTAATGGCCCAACTTAAAGAAAATATAGGGGGAAAATGTTTCCTTATTTGACATGGATTTGTGTTTGTCTTGCTGTATAGCACATCTGAGGAGGTCAACTAGTGCTAATTCTGAAATGAAGAAGAGGATGAAGTGGAGAGGTACTAGTCTCTTTGTTAGTCACAAGTCTCAACACTTTTCACAAGTTGGATGTAATTGTATGCTCTTTACATAGGTCCTGGCACTGACGTTACTACCTTTATGAGTACAATTTCATACTCAACTCAAATTATTTGCATGTGGATTTGTAAACAAAACTTTGAATTGAGCATGAAGTCGTACTCGGATTTAGTAACCTCATGACCTGATCTGTTAGTACAGGATTGTATTTATTTAACATATAGGTTCTGATCTGCTAGTACAGGATTGTTACAATCATTGTATGTATTTAACAATGATCTTCGTTCTGACATTCACAGAACTGAAGTCAGTTCCGTCCATCAACTTCCCCATCCAGGAAGAGGACACGGAGCGGAACCTTTACATACAGGTCGAGCGCGACCCCGACACAATCTCTATCGACACGCTCAGCAGCGTGGAGGACGACATCAGCAACCCCCGCACAGGGGAGGTCACTCCCGACTCACTCTCGCTGGGAGATGGTGACAACGTGTCGCTGTCCTCCAATCACGGCCGTTCGAGGGTGGCCATTTTCCAATCGGATGAGGAGGTTCCAACACTCCTGCAACGCCTGTCAGCCGGTGGGGTCTCCGCCGAAGACGTTGGCGCCAGCAGCAAAGACGGATCACCGTTATCCCAGAATTCCTTTGGGCAGTCGGCAGATAGCTCGGCCAGTGGGTCACCCGGAATAAACACACAGTCCCCGAAAATGGCACTGCTGGCTGTTAAAGAAAGGTGATGGTTTAGTTGGCAGTGCAGTGGATTATCTAGATTTGTTTTGTTTAGTGTATATAGCAAGTCTTTTACGAACATTGATAATTCCCATGATCTTATAAAATGACATTAATAAATTATCAGGAGGTGGGTAGGGGGGGGTGGGTGGTAACGCAATGGTAGAAAAGAAAAACAAACAAATAAATATTTTCAAGTTCAAATCCTGTCCTGGGAGCCCGGCATCAATGTTCGTGAAAGTTACCTTTCTGACTCGATCATGATGGGATGTGCTGTCTGTACTGTGGCAATGCAGTTATCATTCTTGGTCTGTCAGTACCAGCTGGGTCTCGCAGGTTTACTGAACCGGCTCCATGGTGTAATGATTAGAGCGTCGGCCCGGAGTTTGGAAGGTCGTGGGTTCGATCCCTGGTTGCGTCATACCAAAAGACGTTAAAAGATGATACTTGTTGTTCCCCTGCTTGGCGCTCAGCATTAAAGGGGTAAAGCAAGGACTGGTTGGCTCGGAGTCAGTATACTG
>JAUTBT010000246.1:0-11378 GCA_032361225.1 Lepetodrilus schrolli | reverse complement strand
GTGTTTTACCAATGTTTATTGTCGTAAGTATCTCATAGAAATAGAAAATAAAGGGAGAACAATTTTCTCCTTTTTATCATTCCTATCCCAACTTTCCATTGCCACTTATTTACAAATTGAATGTATTTAGTAAGATTCTGGCAAAGTATTTCCAGTTTAAAGAAACAGTTATGTGAATTTGTTTTTTTGAAAATGTCACTTCCAAATTGCATAAACAATCTCAAGATTGATGCTATTGTTCATTCAGAAGCTACTTGCCAAATATATTGTGCCATACGTATGTACAATCCCATTGACTTGACAACCTACACATTGCTTACGGTTAGAAAATATGTCATGGAAAATGGTTGTATTTATTGTGAGAATTTTATAGACTGGCTGAGATAGGGCTCATTGCATGTATTTCCGGACTAAGTTCAGATGTCAGTTGCCAAATTAACAAATCCAATGTATCTGAACAAGAACAAATGTATTTTATGCTAAACTTACAGGCAGCAAAATAACACTGATTTGATTCCATGTCCAGCTCAAGAAATGGGTATTGATGCCAATGTATTTTATAAAATATATATGTTACGTCTTGTATATTAAGTATTTTACATGGGTGTGACCTGGTATATATTTTTCAATGTGCCTTAAGACGATGTGGACAGACCTGTTGAACATGGTTCGTTGGTGGGATGATTGCAATAAAGTGTGTGTATTGCTGTAAAGTGCTACAGGGCTATACTAAAATGGGTGCTATGTTCTGAACTATTGAAAGTATTCCAACTGAAAGTTTTAACATTGGACCAAATGGAGTGTTGCCCTTCCATTGGGCACAACAAATGTGTCCAGTTTCACAAAGTTATTATACGACTTCTGCCATTGGATGTATGTAAAACAATATGATGTTACAGATGTATGGCTATAATTGCTTTGTGAATCTGAATCCTGTACTGTATTAGTTTGTATGACTGTGATGTATCAACAATTTCTTCCCAGTGATGAAATATCTGTCAATGCTGCTATTGTCACCACTAGATTCGCATCCAAACTTGATCACCATTGGTTAGTCTTCACTTCCTGTTCAAGTCTACCATTTTGTGATATGGAAATGTTGATATTGTGTGGAAGTAACTCTAATCATGGTGCTATATCTAGTGAGAAAGTAGCAGTTTCTCTGGCATGACATGGAAGAAATCCCTCTACTACGCATGTGTATCTTCAAGGCAGCTGAATTGTTCATTGTTTACTGGTATAAAGGTTTATCTTTCAATAAATGTCTCGACAAGTTTTCATACTTGTGTCTTCTTTGTCAATGTTGATGGATATTATCAACTTGAACATGCAAACAAACTACAAAATTAATTGTGCTGTGTGATCAAGAACAGTATGCAGAACAATGAAACTGGACCGACCCATTATATAAATCTTAAATTCAGCTTGAATCCATTAATATCCACAAGCGAGAGTTAATATCCACAAGCAAGAGTTAATATCCACACATGCACACAGAAAAATATATGCAGTCTGCTGTATCGGTGTTCGACAAGCAATATCAAGCTTTCCAACAAGAACAAGCCTTTCAGAATGTGTACATTGACAATATAGTTCTACACATTTGTAACAATTTCTAGTATTATATAAGTTAATTTTGAAGCCATAGTTTAAAACGGTTAATACCCCTGGAGCCTGGTCTCTCATCGTTATCAGACTGAGCCTGACAACGATGAGAGAATGGCTCCTTGTTCATTAACTATATAATTAAATCCTGGCTCGCTATTTGCCAGCCAAACTTTATGTGCCCCCAAATCCATATAAGTCTGGATAATGATAGCTTGGATCAGTATATGGCAAATAAAGCATGGCTGAGGGCATATAAAGCCCAGTGAAAGTGGAACACTTTGGGACTACTTTCACTTCAGATATTTTGTAAATATTGTAAACCCACGATGACGGAATCACTCAAATGTAATGTATGCACAAACAATACATCATGAATGTTTTTGCACTGAACAATTGGAATGATTATTTTGAATTGGAAATGTAAATGCTTTGTTCAGAATTTCCACATTACCTGTCCTAATTGTTGATTATAGTGATAACCATTATAAACGGTGCAGTTTTTTTTATGTAAAATAAATAACTGTAAAATAAATAAAATAACTCTGGGAAGCTATACTCGATACAAGCATTCATTGATGCAACTGACACAGATTTCATGAAATGACTGCGGAAAATATAATTATATTTCCATCGAGAGTTGGGATCAAGATTGCTTATTACCGTATATATATATATAATATCTGTGAATAAATGGTAGTGACATTTGGTTTCTCGATTAATCCGATCAATAACATGAATTGGTAGGACTTTTAATGGTAGTGGCAAGAGTTCCACAAATGAAAAGAAAATGGTATATCAAATTGTTAAGATAACCCATATGAATACAAGGTATATGGTATCTATATCTATGATATCACGATCTGAACATGGACTATTATGATATAATGACTTTCATTGTGCATGAAATATCCTTCAATTTGATATGCTACTTTATATTCTACACACTTACAAAAAAAAGATTTTTTTGTTTTCAGGTAATTTAGGGGCAGGGCCTATGGTGACCTCAAAATGACCTTGAAGTCATAAAAAAAGAATGGCACCCTATTTTTTTGGTATTCTGCACACATTGTTGAAAGAAACTAGCTTGGGTGCCAAGATTTATAATGACATTCCCACGGAACTCCATATAGCTACATATGGCCCTGGACTATGTATGCTACTGACTGCGCTAATAAGGCGAACTATAAATCGTGAATGTTTTTGCACTGAACAATCGGAAAGATTATTTTTAATTTGAAATTTAAATGCCTTGTGTATTTCCACATTACTTGTCCTAATTGTTGATTAAAGTGATAACTGGTGTAGTTTTTTTTAGATGTAAAATAAATATGTACGCACTCTGGGAGGCTATACGATTTACTGTTATTTTCAAACACATATGCAGGGCTCCATCTATCCAATATTAAATATATGACAGATTCATATGAATATTGTTTTCACTATCAATTAAAGAAATGACGAATCATGTTTCTCGATACTAGTATATTCCCCTTGACAGTTCCTGTATCATGAGGCATAAACACCCCTTAATGAAGTTTGTGATGGCTAGTGTAATTTGTTCTGAATGCAGGTGCCGAGACGACATATACACGAGACGACAAATAGACAACAAATACACGAGACGACATATACACGAGACGACAAATACACGAGACGACATATACACGAGACGACAAATACATGAGACGACATATACACGAGACGACAAATACATGAGACGACATATACACGAGACGACAAATACACTAGATGACATATACACGAGACGACAAATACATGAGACGACATATACACGAGAAGACATATACACGAGATGACAAATACACGGACATCATGTGACAATGCAAGTATTAGTATCCATACAGGCACGGGCAAAACGTGACAGTGTAATTGTTCCGAATGCATGTGTTTCTATTCACATAATCAGCTCGTCTAATACAAAGATTATTCCTAAGTGCAGGATATAGATGATATATAAAGACACTCGGTTAATAATCTCTATATTTCTATTTTCGACCTTTCCTCGCGCAAGGAAGTCAGTATGCTGTTCATTGTTTGAGGTATTGACAGAATTAGAGAGAGAAATCATCTTAGCAAATAATAATTAAATCGGCAATAAAACATTTGATAATACCAGAATAATCTAAAAAAATCAAATAAAAATTCAAGTTAAATCAGTTTTATAGAGATTTCAATAGCAGAAAACTGCATTGTGGTGACGAGCTTCATTAACATGTTTTAGAGCAGTTGCAAGACAGCATAAAACATGCCTTCTCCACCAGTGTCTCAGTGTATTGATTTCTGGCACAGTATCTGCTGACTAAGCAGTCATTGACCGCAAGGCCATTTATAGCTGTGGTGGGCCCAGTCTCGTCTGTGGCAGCAAGTCATTCCGTCCTGACATCCATAGCAGCAAGTCCTCGGGTCCCCTTATTACCCAACACCGTCTCTGACATCGCTGTCCTGTGTTGTAATACTTCAATCCTCAGACTGCTGGTATTTTTTTGCGTACATTATTCCATCGGCTTGGTCTGGGTAAATTAGTATTTGGTAGATATGCGTCGGTACAGAAGTTTTTGTCCTGCAAGTACACATGCACTAATAAAATTTAAATTATAAAAGATTTGTTGTATCATTAGTTGAGATGCTCTTATTGCAGCCAATAGTAATTTACCTAGTTTTACGTCAAGGTAATTAATCTGTTTACACAGCAATGACTTCTCAACTCCCTTAGCAATACCCATACAGATGCTCAACCGAGCATATGTTCATATTATTTCAAATATTACAATGTGATGATCAACACAAACATTACTTGGCAGTAATATTTGTTAACATGTACATTGTGTACAAGTGTGTCTGGTGAGTGTCTATATATCGTGTACAAGTATGTCTGGTGAGTGTCTACATCATGTACAAGTGTTTGGTGAGTGTCTACATCGTGTAAAAATGTGTCTGGTGAGTGTCTACATTGTGTACAAGTGTGTCTGGTGAGTGTCTACATCGTGTACAAGTGTGCCTGGTGAGTGTCTATATTGTGTACAAGTGTCTGGTGAGTGTCTACATCAATGTCATCATGTACAAATGTGTCTGGTGAGTGTCTACATTATGTACAAGTGTGTCTGGTGAGTGTCTATATCGTGTACAAGTGTGTCTGGTGAGTGTCTATATCGTGTACAAGTGTGTCTGGTGAGTGTCTACGTCATGTACAAGTGTGTCTGGTGAGTGTCTACATCGTGTACAAATGTGTCTGGTGAGTGTCTACATCGTGTGCAAGTGTGTCTGGTGAGTGCATACATCATGTACAAGTGTGTCTGGTGAGTGTCTATATCGTGTACAAATGTGTCCGGTGAGTGTATACATCATGTACAAGTGTGTCTGGTGAGTGTCTATATCGTGTACAAGTGTGTCTGGTGAGTGTCTACATCGTGTACACGTGTCTGGTGAGTGTCTACATCGTGTACACGTGTGTCTGGTGAGTGTCTACATCGTGTACACGTGTGTCTGGCGAGTGTCTACTTTGTGTACACGTGTCTCTGTGTACATTGTGTACAAATGTGTCTGGTGAGTGTCTACAGTTTGTACAAATATCTTCACGGTGACTATCTACATATCTATCTACAAGTGTGTCTCGTGACTCGACATCTTATACAAGTATCTGGTGACTGTCTACATCTTGTACAAGTGTGTCTGGCGATTGTCTGGAATACGCAGAAAAACATTTAAAGACGAGGTATAATCATATATTTATTCATCACCTGTATGTCTCTGTAGCCTCTAGAGGTGACCGTGTCCGCACAAAATCTCTGAGATGTAGTAGCACATAACAAAACAACTTCTGAAGTCAGATGGATCAGTAACTAGTGTCACAGATTGCTCTTCAGCCACAGAAAACAAGTAACAGTGTTAATGTATACAGCACATACAAAGCTGTTTGTAAACCTTCGTGTGGACAGTTCAACATAGCATAACCAGGACCTGACTGTATGAAATGGCATAACTCTAACGTGTAACATGAACTCCAATCTTACTTATGTACACTGTACTTATTGGTATAGTCAAGGCTTCTGACGATGTTGGTGCGATTGAGCATGACGACAATAGTTTTGATGAACCTTTCTGCTTAGACTACAGCACAGAGTTACGCTGTTTCATACAGGAAAGTCCAGTACTGCAGAAAGCTACTCATGATAATATATTGTGAAACAAAAAGTGTAAATAGCATTGATGAATGAATAACATAAGTATAATTTACAACACCAGCTGCAATGGTATATAGTCATATACGACCATCGCTATGAGAGCCAGACAAAATGTCTCCTTCATCAAGTTAATATTTAGGGAGTGATCATTGCTGCTTAACGTCGCAGCGGGAATCTTTTACCCATAATCCAACACGACGATGACAATGTAAATATAGAATATAAAATATATCTGCTCTAACACAGTGACATAAACGAACATGTTTTTCTTCAAACCACGACAAATATGAATGCAACCTAAAAACAGTAAAATGATAACACAGACATTTTCTATCCTGGTGGCATTTTGTTAGGATACAGGAACAAAGACACCGAATGTTGTTTTTGCTGTGAAGATGTTCAATACAGCAGTGGTAACAGTACATTGGTCAGACCATCTCTGCGTCATTGCTCTCAGATTTCTGCTGATCTAAAGGGAATTATCTCCCTTGTCAATGGCAGAATCATTTTGCTTGAAATTAATTCGTACTGGCATGCTGAAAGAATAAAAGATTAAAACATACATAAAATTAATGAATGATGAAATAAAGGAAAACAAACAAAGAAACTGGCATTTGTCAAGGATTGTATCAAAAGTGTCTGACATTATGACATGATGATTTTCCAAGATCCCCAAGAAGATGATAAATTATAACTGTTTAATTACAACTGGTAACAATTTTAACTGGTATTAAACATTCGAAATTATCACACAAAAATGTGGCATTGACCTTGTTATTGATGAAAATAAGTACAAATCTTCAGATCTTGTATTTTGAAAAGCAAATACTACATGAAGCATTAAAAAACAGGAAAGTACATGTGTGGTATTATGACCTCTACATGCCACTAAGGACCGCCGCTGAACAGAACAATCGTAATATTACGAGTGATAACTCCTATACGTTAACATAGAGTTGCTTAAGAGTTACGAGTCTCGTAGCACGACGATCGTTCTGTGAAACGGAGGCCTGGACAATATAGATGGGTCCAATGGTGGTGGTGACATTTATACAGTTGTAAATTCGCTATCACGTCCATCATTTGTCTGAGCTATGTTGGCACTATAAAATACGAACCATTTTGGCTTGACCTAGTCTTGACATTGACTGGTCCTGCTACAAAAATATTATGTGCTGATTGTCCAAGGGTAACATTGGCATGCATGAATAATGTAAGCATACCCTGGATAGAAATTTCAGCATGACCATTCCGGCTACTGAAAGTAGCCTACAACAAGAACAGGGACAGACCCATGAGATTACGAAACCTTTTTGAGTCTGATTTCATGCTCAACTCATGGCTCAGTTGGTAGAGTGTTGGACTCGCTATTCAGCAACTATGGTTCGAATCACTGGATCGAAAGCTGTTCTGTTATTATGGCGCCCAACATAGGACCATGCCAATCCTGGGATTTGAGCATGAAACCATACTCAAAATGTTTTGTGATCTCGGCGCCGGATCTGGAATCCGCTACTGATGGTCCTGCTACTGGTAAAACCAGTAAATTTCTGTCATAGACAGGAAGTATATTTCTCCATGGGAGTAGTACTGTTTTCATTGAAAACTGACAATACTAGCATGAGCATCATGGACATGCTATATCAGAACAGGCACTAATGACCCCTACATCAGAACAGGCACAAATGACCTCTACATCAGAACAGGCACAAATGACTACATCAGAACAGACACTAATGACCCTACATCAGAACAGGCACAAATGACCCCTACATCAGATCAGGCACTAATGACCCCTACATCAGAACAGGCACAAATGACCCCTACATCAGAACAGGCACAAATGACCTCTACATCAGAACAGGCACAAATGACCTCTACATCAGAACAGGCACAAATGACCTCTACATCAGAACAGGCACTAATGATTTGTCGAATTTCAATAACACCTGCACATTTCGAAACACCATCTATTTATTTCCATTGTGACACATTCAATGCCAAAGTTCATTTTATGGAGGAACTCTTTCTTGATAGCACGATTGATGGTGGTGAAAAATCCCCATTCATAAGATTGAAATGGGCACCTCGAAACAGTTCAAAGTTTGTTAGGTAATCTATAGGTGCCCAAGTTAGTGGGGAGTCTTAAAATGGCAACTGCGATAAGCTTGAATGAAGTCATTTGTAGTGACGTCACATTGCTTGAAATCACTACTCCAGTCTGCATTTGTAGATAGCCAGCCAATGCATACTCGACTTTTGGATGCCAGACTGGAAATATCTATCTAGACTAGACCTTGGAAGAAAACTCGATACAGCCACCGTAAACTTATTTATTGAGTTCACGGGTTAGACTAGTCATGAATAACTCTGATGAAAATGTTCTTGTCAGATGAAATGTGAGAGAGAAACAACGTCAATGTGGCATGTGGAACCATTGGACTAATATTGGAGGTAATCATTCCTTGTTTACAAAAGTTGAAAAGATGCCGATTCTTACATTTTATTAGTTTCGAACCATCTACAAGAGATTTAAATCGGTTTACATCTTATATTATTGTGATGTAGACTGTCTGTGCGCTGCCGTGGCGTCAACTCTCACTGCAACTATTATGATATTTGTCCAACTTGTCCTCATTATTCATGGTAAATTCCACAAGTTCAGGATCTATTTATTAATATGGAAATCTACTTGAGGCCGCCATATAATAAAATCAGTAACGAACAGTATCATTACACCATGATGCAGTTCCGGGATATAATGATATTTGATCACGGAACATTTTATTGCTCGACCGATCAAATTGCTAGAAATATCCTAAATGTGTTACAATTTCATACCGTAATTAATTATTTGGTCAATTTGTAGGTGAACTCTTTTGTCAGATGAATTTTAGCTGCAACATGGTATTGTTCAGCAGCGAAATAAACTGGTTCCAAATTAGAGACTGATTGTTCTTTACCATTTTATTCATACTGTTAGAGCACTTCATTAAATCTATCATCAAGTTCTCCCAGGGTTTCATTGTAACTTCCCGTACTAAAATTGAGATATTCATCAAACTAACATGCGTGTTAGCCATTTTGAATTATTTGTATAATAATTATAGTTCCGGCAACTAATTTTCTTACGCTGTGATTATTCTGATTGTTCTTCTATGGTCTAATGGAAATTTCCCGTAGTGCTATTGCGATTAGACCACACTTTTAAAACCATTTTGACCAATAAAATTAAGGAAATTAAAATACTATGGTACAATGACCTCTAACAGATCATGATGGCTTCTCTATGGAGGACGAGTAGTGTGATAATTGATATTACAAATTGATGAAACAATGAAAATTTATATTTTATATTAAATAATTGATATGTTTTTGCATCAAATACAAAACAGTTGTACTCCAGGTAAATAAAAACATGGCAGTCAAGTATAACAAATAATTGGATTGTTTAGATCAAGGTGTATACATTCTATATCTTTAATATGATAGTAAAAACACATGTCTATGATTTTTAAATAAATACATACACCTAAGACAGACCTTCCTTAAAATTAATTCTATGAGATGAATATTCATGAATACAAGCATATCACCAATGAAATAATTCCCTGCAAGTATAATTAGATGAATATTCATGAATGCTTCACACATACACCAATGACATCATTTCCTGAAACAGTACACATTACATGAATATTCATGAATACAGTCATACACTAAACAAAGGGGTACGTTCCTTTCAACTGTTCAACCCGTCTGTCCTCAAATCATGTTCCAAACCATAGGAACATTTGGCACACTGTTCGCACAAGCAAGATGGCGGCAATGAGTGCCATTAGATGTGTGCTGTCCCTCTTCAATCCCTGTTCTGTCTTCACTGCCTTGGAGCAATCTGTACAGGTTACGGACAGTGTGCAGTTTACATTCCTTTGACAAAATGGTGTGTATGGAGTAATCTGAACATAATGCGGCGAAAGGAACGTTCTCCTATACAAATTCCTAGATGAGACACAACACACATGTTTTGAATTGGTTAATGTCAGCCCCCACAAGGCCAGACTACCTTGAATTCCGGTAAAATCAATCAGAGTATAAATGCCGGGAGTTCTTCTGACCAGTGTTGACCTGTGTGATGGACAGGGTGGTGGTGATTGGTGGCTGGATGACAATGTCGCCGTTACAAAGTGGTGTCAATGTCTCCTCTGGTAACTGAGATTGTAGGCTTCGTAGAAATTTCTGAAAATAAAGGATAGATAAGCTTAGCAATCTGAGAACCGGTGGTGGTGTCAACAAACAAAGCAGGAATCTCTACTATCAGAACAACAAGCGATGAATTTCTCCAAGCTGCTCACAATGTATGTCATATTCCTGTCACGTATCACAACCACTGACTCACATTTTCACACAATATTTAGTATTTATTCGGGCTTTTAGAAAATTATAGGAAACACTTTTATGTGAAACCCTTATAGGAAACACTTTTATGTGAAACCCTTAACTACTATCATATTGCGTATGGTGAAATATTCCTGCTGCCATGAAAAACACTAATTCAATCAATCAATCATCTACAGATAACAGTCATACCTGTACAAGGTTAGCTCCCTTTGCTCTGTACACAGCGTCTATCATACCAAGAGGTATACAGGCCACAGAAAGGAGAGCGATGAACAGACCAAGTACCTGTGCCCACATTGGGTACTCGTACCCAGCGACTGTCAGAGGCTGGTACTGGAGCATGCTGAATACACAGATACCCTGCAACATACAGGATATAATAGAGAGTCAGTATGATATCCTGCAACATAGACAGATACCCTGCAACATACAGGATGTAATAGAGAGTAGGTATGATACCCTGCAACCTAGACAGGGGTAGAATTAACGCCTGCCCATGGGCCAGTGGCACTTAAAACAACTGTTTTCAGTTCCTCATAGTTCTGTGTTTTATTAGACAGTTAGGGAATACGAGAAATTTCAGCTTGTAAAAACATGTACACCCCAGAAATCATGCTGGTAACTAATAGTACATGACATATTGCTGACTGCTACTTATGAAGCACACTTACAAGTATCAGTAGTGGTGATAGAGCATACCAGCACACGATGAAGAACAAGTTAGGGTGTGATCCTGTCATTTCCTTGATGTTGTCTGCCAGTCGTCGAGCACCTGGAAACATGCACAACATTACCTACAAATCCTTCACGTCTGCTCAATATAGTCCTCATTACATGCTTAGATTTACTACGAAGATCAGGCTCTGCCAATGTTACCAAACCACTACAAAGATCAGGCTCTGCCAATGTTACCAAACCACCACTGTACAAATTCACGTAACTTCAATGCAAATATGTTCTGACCATAAAACCATGTGACTGCAATGACTTCAAAGAATGCTAGGACCATGAGTGATAGGGCTGCGGCATAGTAGTCTATGAGTTGGAAAAAGTAGATCCCACCCTGCAACAATAATACGAGATTATTATGTACTGTAAATCATGAAATTAATGCGAGCATGATATTAATGCGAAAAATGCGATTGGCGTATTGCCGCATTCAATTCC
>JAUTBT010000245.1:2500-11380 GCA_032361225.1 Lepetodrilus schrolli | reverse complement strand
AGAGAGAGGAGGGTATAGGGGGAGGGGGTACAGGAGGGGGATAGATTAATTAGAAAATCGATTTCAGTGCGACACCGTTCAAGGACGGTGTCGAAATCACCCAGTGTATGTTAAACCATGAGAGAGAGAGAGGGAGAGAGAGGGAGAGAGAGAGAGAGAGAGAGAGAGAGAGAGAGAACAATCTGACACAAATTTGGTATTTTTTACGTCAATTTCAATTCTATTTAAATTCTATTTAAATACCGCAAGCTATGGGTATTACTGCAGTTTGGTCACCCAGGGCAAACCTCACATAGGCATACTATGTAAAGGCATATCCAGATCGTCATCGTCATCCATATATATACATATGTAAGAAGCACCGTGCAGGAAATATGAGTACCCTAATCTCAGATAAACACGCCGTGGCTCACAGTTGATATCTCCACTTCCTTCATCAATATTGACCATCCCGCTAAGATGATTGGCCGTATGGTAGAAAATGGCACTGATCGAAAATTGTTCGCGAAAATCATGAATATTGTTGATGGTCAGTGGAGTGGAATTGTGGTCGTGATATTGAGATGACGGTGTCACCAGGAGTAGTGCTGGACGAACACGTAGACTCCTTCAGTAGTAGCTTCCTGCTATCATGGAGACCGGTATTGGGGTGCGATTCAGAATTAATTATTTCGTTCTTGTGAGCCGTATTAATATAAATGAAAGTGGGTCCTGGTGGAATGTGGTTACATTTCTGAAATCTACGAGAGTGATAGAGAGATAGATAGATAGATAGAGATGTGTGTGTGTGTGTGTGAGAGAGAGCGAGACGGACAGAGAGAGAGAGAGCGACGGAGAGAGAGATCGAGATGGAGAGAGAGACGGAGAGAGAGTGAGACGGAGAGAGAGAGACGGAGAGAGACGGAGAGAGAGCGAGACGGAGGGAGAGAGAGATGGAGAGAGCGAGACGGAGAGCGAGAGCGAGAGCGAGACGGAGAGAGAGAGATCGAGACGGAGAGCGAGAGCGAGACGGAGAGAGAGCGAGACGGAGAGAGAGATACGGAGAGAGAGATACGGAGAGAGAGAGGGAGAGAGAGCGAGACGGAGAGAGAGACGGAGATAGAACGAGACGGAGAGAGAGACGGAGAGGGCGAGACTGAGAGAAAGACGGAGAGAGAGCGAGACGGAGAGAGAGAGAGAGAGAGAGAGAGAGAGAGGTGGGAAGAACGTTACAGCTGTTTAATGAGACACTGAGCCCGGGGTTTATAGGATGAATGTGCATATAAAACCGGCAGTCCTGAAAGACATGTAAATCTTTCTAAAATAACATAGTTACTGTCCACCTTTGACTGAGACCTCTCTAAATGTCTCCTACCCACTTCAGATCTCATCGCCATTCAGCTAACCTCTGAACACGTCTCTCGACATGCACAGAGCTTACTGAGTTAGTTATACTATTGTAATCGGTGGATATTTCCAATGCCCCTGGAACTGATGGTTCTGGCACACTTCAGTTTCATTCTCAACTTAAAGGCATAGAATCACGGGTTTGTTTACATATTTCATGGTAAAACGTATTTATACATGAAAGTATGTACATTTGACGTCACTACACAAGTATATTGGGTAACCAGTTACATTTTCCGCATATCCCACTGGTTTTCAATATGTTCACATTTTATTATTTTTTAAATATGTATAGTTACGTAGGTTTCTTGGTACCAGTAATCGTGAAAGGATATTTTGAATGTGTTCAATGTATAGAGTTATCTCCCTTAGTCTATTTGACTATAGAAATTTGAGATATTACAACTGCTTATTCAGGTTTTACCGGAAATGTAAATTGCAATGGAAATGTACCTATCATACAGCGGTGAAAAGATATTTGGAGGTACAAAAGCGATTTATATGTACGCTAAGTGTATGCACTTTGCATTTTAAACTCCAATTCTGTCCAAAACTTAATCTGTGATTGTATGCCTTTAATATTTAATCCCAGTGGAACTAGAATAAATTGGTGACAAGTAGGCATCACGTGAATTAATCTTCTACAACTATATACGCAGAGTGTTGCCAGTTGTCGGCCATGATGAATGGAGTCGCCCACACCCTGACTTTGATTCCGATATTTAATTAACAGGGTTTAACATACACTGGGTGATTTCGACACCGTCCTTGAACGGTGCCGCACTGAAATCGATGTTCTAATTTATCTATCCCCCTCCTTCTCTACCCCCTCTCTACCCTTCTCTCTCTCCTCTCTCTCCCCTCTCCCCCTCTCTTTATCTCTCTCTCTCTCTCTCTCTCTCTCTCTCTCTCTCTCTCTCTCTTTCCTACGATTAAAAGTACTTGATAGTATGTCTAAGCACTGATTTTAGATGTAAAACATACTGTAGCAATGAATGTTAAAAAGCATAGCTGAACAATGAACGTTTGACGAAGACTAGCTGATGACAACTTCTCATTTTCGAAAAATACGCAATCGGCCAATCTTAGAACTAGGATTACATATTTTTAAATAAAAATTCATGGATGTACCATAATGCAAATGAAATTAGTTTAAATGCAAAACTGTTAATCCGATGAATTTACAATATTAAAAGCAATTTACTCCAAAGGAATGTAGTTTTTGTGTTCATTTTGAGTTTTTCTCTTCACAGTTTAGTTGCTGACGATGAAGCGAGATGTTTTGAAGTAATGATGAAACTGATTATGATAGTAATCCATTTTCTCAATTAAAGACCTGATGTTACATTATATAACGCTTGGAGGTGAAATGACGTGTTCGTCTCGTAATCAGTTTACGATAATGTACAAAACATACCGAAGAGATTTCCTATATTATCGAAATAGATTTAGTACCACTATTTAGTATGGTGCTCAGGGGCGATAATGTCACAACTATCTAGTAATGTTCTAGAAAGTATGTACACAGCATTCAGTAATTCATACAAAAACTGCATTTTGTGTAAATAAGAATATATACGTTCTCCCAAACTTGGGAATACTTACTATTTACTATCTAGCAGAGACATTATGAATGATGTAATATTACTTCAAGATTAAGTCATTCACGATCCACAGATTCGTCCCTCTGTCAGTTTCTACTTGATAACTTATTTATGGGCCAGGAACAGGAAACAGACGCTAATGAAATCTTCGCCTTGCACTTGGTATACGTCCGAGTTTCAATTGTCCAATACTGCCAAACCAAGTAGAATCGTCCCCTACTGGCGTTGTTAACATAAGAGACAGTTATGACCCTAATATAGCGCTAAGCTGCTGCAAACGTCGATAGGCTTACCGTGGGTCAAAATGTCAAGTTTGTTTGGGATGTTGATGGCATATAACACAGGGATGGATAGACCTCAAACGATTGGATCATTGATCCACGTGACTGCCTGGTATTGACTTCGTCCAATCAGTGCCCCACGTATTACAGTGCCGTGTGTTAAATTCTACACCATTCCTCGATCCACAGGCGGGGAAAAGACAATGGTGTACATAAGAATACGTTTGATGATTTGAATATGAGAGAGCGCATTGAATAATGTATTTCAGACTGCAACAGATCAATGCTAATATGGAGATATGCATCGCATTGACAGGAGTGCACTGAATTCGTAAAGACCAAGAATTGCCAGAGGGTGAATATGCACCAAATTGCATTAACAGCAGGGTCCGAGGTTTCCAGGCGTTTTTTTTAAAATTACGATTTCATGCTCAACTCAAATCTTGCATGAAAATCCTGTTGAGCATGGCATCGTACTAAAAGAAACGTTTCGTAACATCGGCACCAGATCTGAACTAATTAATGTTCATGGTTATATATCTACATGACTTGCCACATAACAAGATCACAGAAGGGAAAGCCGATATCTTATCTTAACGTTATTAATGTTTAACTAATCTTGTAGGCTATGATACACACAGCAATGGGATACAGTAATCCGGGTCCTTACCTCAGTATACAGATGTACGACTCATTCAAGCAACCATACATCCATTCCTTTCGACTTACCTAGAGGAAAGAAAGAGAAACAAGAACATCGTTAGCAGCAATCAAGAACATCAATAACATTCAATGAAATGTACACTATAATATGGTCTTCTGAATATTATGAATTATCCAGTTAGCATTTCGAGGTAATAGCATTCGCGTGGACACTCGCCACCAAACATGACTCTCCACACAAGGTTAACTATGTCGTGATTATAGGTTTTGGTTTATGGTAGCAGTCGTTTTCAACCAGTCATTTTTTTAGTACTATTTCATGCTCAAGTTTTGTTCATAAATCTTCATGTAAAATTTAACATTGAGCATGGAATCGTATTCAACAGTTGTTCAAAAGATTTCGTAATCTCGGGGCCTGGATATTTACTCCTGTATTGTATGCACAATATGCTGCAGCAGAAAGATCAACTATAGTTAGGTGTATACAAGTTCTGAGTGCCCTTCACGAAGCTCCCTTTATCCACTAAGAGACCGTAACACTCTCTATGCCGATAGCTAATACACTGAAAAGACAGCGCTATGGTCTCGTAATTAGCGGATAAAGAGAGCTTTGAGAAAATATACCATGATTCACACAGTACACGGGAAACAATCATAACAGAGTCACAGTACATGAAACTTGAATAAGAGTTGTAATAATTCGACTAGTAGTAGTAGAAGTAGTGGTGGTAGTGAAACAGAGGATCATGCCGATCCTGGGATTCGAACTCGAGTTGCTGGATTGTGAGTCCAACGCTCTACCGAATGAGCCAAAGGGGTAACCCCGCTGGCCGAGACCAGTAGGAGCATTTTACCCGGCTACATTGTCATAGAATGTTATGCAATGTCAGCATTCTTAGAGAGTATATATCATCATTGGTTCTTCAATGGCAGCCGGTGCTGGCAGGTTTACTGCAACACTACATTCTACCAATAGGTTTCCTTCGGTTAGACTGACAAGCCGCGATATGAGCATTAAAAACCTTGAAAGAAGCTCGAAACTTCAACCAAAACAAATCCATTTACTATCCATTTAATGAGTTTACTATAACAACACATAACTGAACTCTTGATATTTTCCAATAAATAAAACAATGATAGCTAATTTTGCTCTATTATTTCATTTTACAGAATAGTTTTGATGGTGATCCAGGCGTCTCACCAATTGATGAAAAACCAGAAATAACTGTATATTTCTGAAGAGAAGCGTGGTGCCATGTGGATGGTCTCCTTCACTCTGAAGGTCGTCTGACTGTGGCATATTGTGGATCTCTTGCATGATGGACTGCATCAAAAATCACAGCAGCTATATTTGGATCAAATTTCCATTGTTCTATGCCAATGACAACGCGTATTTTCTCGAAACGCTTCCATATCTCAAGGCTCTCTGTGTTACAGCCAATCATATATCAAGGCTCTCTGAGTGACAGCCAATCATATCTCAAAGCTCTCTGTGTGACAGCCAATCATATCTTAAGGCTCTCTGTGTGACAGCCAATCACATATCAAGCCTCTCTGTGTGACAGCCAATCACAGACATTGAAGAATGGGGTAACGATTGAGAAATGTGTCCGTATAATGTGGGATGGCCATTATTGGATGACGGTCGTAATATTAGCCGAACAAAGGAAAGGGTCGATGTCTGGTGTGTATTTGTTTATCAGATGACGTGTTCTACCACTGAGGCTGTTGTGCGCAAAACAAGACACGGGTGAAACCAGATTGCTCACGAAGTATCGGTATATGGACATTGCTCACGAAGTATGGACATTCAATGGAATGCTGTGCATGAACAACAAAGAATGTGTACGAACCTTGTGGTCTGTGTGATCGTAAAACAAATAAATATCGTGTCCCGCACATACTATTTTCTGCATAAACGCATTATAGACTTATACTCCTTGATAATATATTGGACATACTTTCATATAAATGTGTACATCTGTGTTGGTGTCAAATAACCAAAGACTGGAAGTGATATTCGTGAATTAGTAACGAGCAATGAAATCAAAACTAACTGTATAGATGTAGTTAGCTAAGTGGTACCATGTTTAGATCATAGCTATGACTTCATCTAGGTGTTACCTTCTGTCGACCAATTCCTATTATATTGAATGCCATTTTGTTTCAGCCATTTGAAATTTAAAGAGACATAATCTGATATCTACTCTGAGAGGAATTCAAGTTATTATTTCAATATATAATACGTTTATATTTTCTTTTTATCTCTATTAATACCTAAATGCAACGGTCATCTGAAAGGTCGTATAGCACGCTTCATATGTTATTGAAGTGCTATCGAAATCTTAATCATTGAACGACAGTGAATGTCCATGCAGGTTATGAATACTAATCATGAGGTTATAAAGACTGATCATGACGTTATATATGTTAAAACATATGTGTTTACCATTGAAATTGTATTTGCAATATCTGTCACTTTCAGTTACTACGATATTCACGCGGTATGACGTTGACGTATTCAGACTTATTATATATGAATGTCAATAAATATATAATATTTTTCATTATAATATATATCATCTATTAACATCTAATTTTTAATCTGTACTCATTTTATATGTATATAAATGTATTGATTACATAATGCTATTCGTGTGATGACGTGTATGTGTGTGTGTGGTGTGTGCGTGTGTGCATGTGTGTGTGTGTGTGGTGTGTGCGTGTGTGCATGTGTGTGTGTATGTGTGTGTGTGTGTGTGTGTGTGTGTGTGTGTTTAAATTGTATGCTTAAACATGATTGGACTAAAAGACAAATCTTTATTTTACAACGAACAGTTATTTTCGTTATGGTGGAAAAAAGTTCTGATGGAATGCATGTATACATACGATTGTACAGTTGTCATATGATTTTATCTATACCAGCAACGGTTGGTTCTCATATCACTTTATGCATCTCATAACTAAATTACAGTAATGCCGTGGAGAAACTACAAAAAGCATTACATGGGAATAAACATTTCTAATAAACAAGTATGTCCGTTGTTTTCTCATTCTCACTTATTATAGTCCTATATAAATTATTAAATATAGTCATATACCTATTTGGGGAAACCGAGGATTAAATTATATAATAAATACCATATTTAAAAAGCGCATTTTTCATGCTTATAATAAATCCATGCATATGTCTGTTTGTAACATTTAAAAAAGAATTTTTTTAATAAGTAATGAGGCGTTTGAATTGTGTTCACACCTGAAGTCTCCTTCAATACATGTATCATGGTTAATTAATTACTGTATACATACATTAAACAATAAGATAAACATTACTGTATTATACCACTGACTGTACACTGTGAAATGACATTAGATGTATGCAGTTATAATCCATGGATTCTAGTAGTGGGACTATCGTCAGCACCCACAAGCAAGTCTTCTCATAGTCTAATACCCTGCTCGCTTGCACAGCATTTACTGGGGATGTAAAGTTGCATGTAAATATGCATAGATATGTAAAAATACATTTGCTATGCGTTCTCATGTGAGCAGGGTGAGTATATTAGGTACCGTGTATGTAAACAAGGAAACAAGAAAACTACCTCAAGGAAATTCCATACTTCAAAATTACCTGGTGGAGAGAGAAGTTCGAATACTAGTATATTTACGATGAGTACGAGTGTCAAAGGGAAAGTAATTACATTAACTACCGATATATTCTTTTTCATATATGTTTACACTGCCGATGGGTGTCAACTTCAAACACCTTTACTCTACCGTGGAGAGGTAAAAAAAAAAAAAATGAAAATACGAAATCGATTATATGTGTGCCAAATGAATGTACGTTGCATTAGTACCTCAAATTCGGTCAAAAACTACCATCTATAGCTGTAATTGTTTGCCTTAAAATCTGCAAAACATGAAAAGCATACATGTGTATTATTCCCATGCGTTCGCATGACGCCATTTACATACAGTTCAAATTTAAATACATTTGCATGGCTTCCAGACCAGTAAATTTGCTTACGTGTGTAAATGCGTTCGCAGGACATGTATACACACGTGGTTATATTTACACATACATGTATATGTGTATTTGCACACCTATGCAAAAGCGTGCATGCGAACGGGGTATAACTATTTACATGTATATGGCTGTACAGCGTGGCTGACATTCCCTCTAGTATTAATTCGGCTCTCATTAATATTATAGTGTATCAACATACATTAATATATCGATATATTATACATTAAGTTTATAGTGTATCAACACACAATAAGTTTATATGCGGATGATATCATTATTATTATACAACCATAATTAGATATGTGGTGGGATAACATGCAAACAGCAAATGCTATATTCCTAAAAGCATGCTATTATAAAGTCAGGCTTGTATGACGATGTGCCCACTTGATGATGTTTATGAAATACCGTCCGTTTAAATCGTGGCTCTCTAATTGCCAGCTGGACTTTATATGCCCCCACATTCATATAATGTCCGTATACTACACGCTTGAAGCATTATACGGCATTCAAAGCCCAGTGAAGGAGGAACAATTTGGGACTACTTTCACTTGATATATTTTGTAAATACATGTGCCTTGCGTGGTACTCGAAACCACGACAACAGAATCCCGAATCGGCTGTATCAGATATCAAGCTTTCCAACATGCACACGCCTTTCAGATCGGCACATTGACAATATAGTTCCAGACAATTGTAACAATTTATGTCATAAAACTAGCATTATAAACCTTAATTTTGAAGCCATGATTTAAAACAGTTAATATCGCCGGTGCCTGGTATCTCATGGTCGCCAGGCTCAGTTAATACCATGTGTCATTAGCACCTTGGCTACTATCTGAGCATGATGACGACAAGAGACCGGCTCCTCGTGCATTAATTATGTATATATTAAAAGTCATTGATTTCAATTGGGAGT